>JAODAL010015714.1:0-82897 GCA_025379985.1 Phyllomedusa bahiana | reverse complement strand
CAGTTCTTTCAGCCAGATTTTCCCGGAATCGGGGGGCCCCCCGGGGTCTTTTCTTCGACGCCCTAAAGCGTGGGCTTTTCGGGGGTTTGTGGGAAAGGGGAGGCCGGGGAGTAGGCCGGTTGTTTGGGGGGAAAGGGGGGGGGGGGCCCAAGGAGATGGGGTTTTCATTGCGGTTGCCGTCGGGGAAGATCCAAAAGGTGATATTTGGGGCCCAAAAAGGAAAGGGGAGATTCCCAAAGGTTTAAAGGGGAAACCAGAGTACCATGCTTCACTTGAGGGCAAATGGAAACCCCAAAGGCGATATTGGGAACAGTGAGCAGGGGCTTGAGGGCAGCCCTATTCTAAGGGTTGGGGGGAAAGGGTTGGAAGAGTTTAATTGGTTTTGCCCTCATAGGGAATATTTTAATGAACGTGTTTTCCCTCGGGGTTTTTCCTTTTAAAGGGGGTATAGTGGGGGACCCTGAAAATGAGTCCCCCGGGTTGGGGGGGGTTTGGGGGGGGTTGGAGGGGGGGTGGGGTCCCCCCTAGGGGCCCGGTTTCAAATTTATGAAGTGCCATCGGGTTGCCTAATATATAGTTGAACTTTTTTGGGGAAAGGGGCCCGGTACCCGGGCCCCCCCGAGGTGCGACGGGTTTTGGGAAAGGGCCCCGGAGTGATGTTGTTGCGGCGATTGGGGATTTCAAGGTCGTCAATTTGGGACGCAAAATTGGTTAGGGGTTTTTCAAATCGGGGTCACCCAAATTTGCGGGAATTTGGAGACATGTTATTGCTTAGGGGCCCAAAGTCCTGGTTTTTTGGGTGTAAACTTTTTCTGCTGAAAGCCCCTAGGTCCCTGAACCGGTTGTGGGGTTCTGGTGCCAAGCCTGTGGGGATCTGGCTCAGCTGTTAAAGACCCGTTTTAGAGGAAGAAAAAATTTTAGAAAAAGGGTTTTGGAAAATCTGGATTTGAAAAAGGGGATTTGGAGATAAAATAAAGGGGGAGAGTAAGATAAAGGTGGGGTTTCCCAAACCAGTTTGCGGGAAAGGGGGTTTATGCCTGCTGCGGGGGGGGAAAACCCTTTCATTTTCCGGGGCGGGGGTGCCCCCCATTTTGGGGAAACCCGGGTTAGGGGACCGGGTTTGCCCCTTGCACAGAGGGGACCGTTTTGATCCCCGATCGTTTGGGGGTTTTTTCCGTCGGGACCGGGAAACCTGGGTAATGGTGTTAGAAACCCCCCCCGGGGAGGGCCCCGAGTTAGTGGGGGAAAACTGCTGGGGGGGATCGCGGGGTGATGAGGCACAGAAAGCCAAGGGAGCGTTTGAACCTGTTTTAAATTTGGGAAAAGGAGGGCATCTGCTCTGGAATGGGCATGGCAGGGCTAAACCAGTCCTGGGATAAACCCATCCCCCCTCTTTTGGTGCGCAAAGGGGGGGCATAGGCTGAGGACCCCCAGGTTGGGTCCCCGGGGGCTCCCGGGGGGTTCCCTTTCCCCAGATGGAGGGGGGGGAGACCCGGCGGGGGCACTGCCCTCTAGGGGGGGCAGAGATTTGTGGGGGTTTAAAAGGCGCAGGGCGGGGGAATTTTCCCGCAAAAATTATGGCCGCCAGCGGGGTTTCCCCTTCTACCCCGGGCGCTGGGATGCTCGGGGAAAACACAGTTGCGCCCCTGCGCATCTTTGGGGATTTTCCGGGCCAGGCTCCGGATCGGTCAGAAGACCTTGTGCCGGGAAAATAGGTGAGGGGGGTTTAGTGTGGTTCGGGCTGCGTGCTGCGCTGCGGATCCTCACCGGGGAGACGGGGATGGGAGAAGATGGCGCCGAGGCTGGAGAGGCGCGCGGAGCTGAGTCTTCCCCTTCCATGCCCTGCAAGGGCGCAAAAAAGTTTGAAATAGGGATTTCTCCCAGGGAGGCAGCTTTAGAAAGCTTGGCGGTCCTTCTCCCTCTTCTGGGACCCATTTCTTGGTCCGGTCGTCTCACAGGCCACACCCCCAAATTGTGCCCTTTATTGCTCAGCATGCAGTTAAAAAAATTAGTACTTTATTGGATATCAAATACAGGCAGTCCCCGGGTTACGAACGGGATAGGGACTGTAGGTTTGTTCTTAAGTTGAATTTATTAAATGTATTAAATGTAACTGCAGTCCCTACCCTAATGTAAATGGATAGTGCAGGGAAGGGTTTTTACATTTGTTTTGCTGTCTGTGCCCCTGATAAGAAGATTTCACCTCATGTGCTGCTGTGGCACGCTGGAACTTGTCATTCCATAGCTACGATCTGCTGTGGAACATGGAACTACAAGTGCCAGCATGCTCCATAAGTCTCTGTTTGTAACTAGGGGACAGATGTAACTCGGAACGGTGTAAGTCAGGGACTGCCTGTACAGGGATTGTCCAGGACCTACAAAAGCTTGTTGGTATACTGGGGTGTGATTAAAAATAGCAAAAAAGAAGTATACTCACCTCTGTGACGCTCCCGTTCCATCCAGGTGGCCCGCCACGTACATACCGGCTGCAAAGTGAACGTCCATCGTTCATGTGCTGTGTGCGGCCAATCACAGGCCACAACGTCACGTGATTGGCTGCACATAGCGTGTGAACAATGGACGTTCACTTTGCAGCCAGTATGTACGTGGCGGGCCACCTGGATGGAATGGGAGCGTCCCAGAGGTGAGTATACTTCTTTTTTTCTATTTTTTTCCAACCATATCCCAGTAGATCAACAAGCTTTTGTACAGTAAGTCCTGGACAAACACTTTAAACAACCTTAAGGTCTGTCTATACGGCAAGTATATAAAGTCTGCTTTTGTTGTGGATTTGACTGTAAAACTATCTCAGTTGTAGTCCACACGACTAGGATTTTTTGAGGTTGGAGTTCAGAAAACTTGGAACATATTCATTCTTCCGTCAGATTGCACTCTTAAAACGGTGGAACATTTACTATTGATGTCAATGGGATGGCATGAATAGCAACCAGAAAGCTTAGTGCGTGTTTTTGGGCAATGATCCACGTCTAAAAACTCAATAGTGCTCAGTGATGCAAAAAATCTATTGAAAAACCGAGTTAAAAATCCTCTGGTTTCTGTGCAAAATACTGTTCAAATACTTGTCCGTTAAAGCGGCACTGGTTTACAGTCAGATTTTTACATCGATTCATCATTTAGAATCCGCAAAAATCCGAGTGTCCAAGTTTAAATCACCCCCATAGACCTCAATAGAAAATCCGAGCTGTAGTGTACACAGCTTGGATTTTCAGAGATCGGATTTCAAAACTGTTGGGTGAAAAAATATGTTCTTTAGGCTATGTCTACACAACAGTATTTTAACATTTTTGGCACAGGTTTGTGCTAAAAGCTGTGGTTGGGTTTTGGATTTGCCATCGGCCCAGTACAAGGAGGACTACTGGAATCTGACAGGAATCCCCCTGAAGATAGAACATGTTCTGTCTTCCGGCAAAGGGCAGCAGTTTACAAATCCGACAGTAGAAATTTGGTGCTGTGTAGACTAGAGAACGGATTTTCTATTGCTGTCTATGGGGCACTGGTTACAGTCGGATTTCCGTCAGATTTTAAATACTGAATCTGCCGAAAATCTGATCAGAAACCAGTGCTGTGTAGACAGGTCCTTAATCTGGTGAAAAATGGCGGATTATAGTATTGTCCCATCGAATGGGAAGCCCGAAATCTGCAGCAAAAAAAGCGACAAACGAAAACGGAGTGTAAAATACTGGCCAGATTCTGATTACAATCCGACCAGTATTTTGTCCTTGCCGTGTGGACATAGCCTTATGTTCACACGGCTTAAAATTTGACGTGTTTCAGTCCGTAATTATGAGCCGGAGTGCGCGAATTACGGCTGGAATACGTCCAAGTCATTACGGTAATCCACAGTTCTCATAGAGAACTATGGATTACGTCTCCTCTCCCTGCTCGGCGAATACGCCGAGGGGGGAGATAATTGACATGTGAATTACTAGCGGCGTATACGTGCTGCTGGTAATGAATGTCTATGGGCCGGGGAGGTGCCGGCCCCCCGCCCCCGGCCACACGCCGTAATTGCGGGGCGTATTTACCTAGCCTTACAGTAGTTGTGTCGGTTTCATGTTAGGAACAGCCAATCTCCCCAGAATGTACAAGACTATGCAATAAATATACTGTCACAGTGCAATCTACACAATACACAATGATGCCCCTCCACAAAATATTTATGGAGAAGGTGAATAATACCATGAACAATATACAAAAAGAAGAAAAAAAGATGAAAATACCCCAAAAAAAGAGGGAGAACCAAGCGTTCCCACACGTGGATAAATGAAGACTCGCCTATTCTCTTATAATGTCTTGGCTCAGGAAGACAAGCTAACATGGGGAGATGGGTGTCAGGCATTCTGATACAGTGGCCCGTCCAGCGGAGTTGGTTTTGCAAGATCATGGCTCCGATACTGGTCATCTTTGCCTTGGTGAGAATGCTGGAAATTGATGCAACAATCGTTCCCAGTTGATATGCAGAATCTTGCATGGATGAAACCTCCCTAAGGTGTTCAGGTGCCAGTGATAGCCAACCAAGGTCTCTCTGGGGTACAGAAGAGTAGTGACACAAAAGCCTCCATAGACCTGAGGTACGCAGATTGTTCAAAATGGTCCCATCAAACATGGTGTCAGCTTAGGTTTATGCTAGTAACACATCATGTTTACAGTCTCTATTTAATGTACATGCCTGGATGTATATGTCAAAGGGGTTGTCTCATACTCAAAGTTTCATAGGATGCATGAATGAAATAATGCTGCTTTGCTCTGTCACTTCCTGGACAAACTGTCTGTAATTAGCATATGAGCTCTGTGTATTCAGACTTGTCTGTTTTAGTCTGGATTAAATAAATTACCTTCTCTGAGGTCCGGAGAAGCTTCTGAGGTAATATAAACAGTAGAGTAATTACTGTCTTTTATCTGAAAGATCAGAAAACACACAAGCTCTCACTGCCTGCTGTGACCTGTGTGATGATGTCACTCCCTGCTATCAGATAGAACAAATAGCAGGGGAGAAGGAGTACATAGGTTGGTCACTGGGGAAACTAGAAAGCCCTCAGAAGGTGATGAAATCATTTGTAGCTCCTTAACAAAAAAAGATGAACAAAGCAATATATTTGGAAAATGTCTTCATTTAGTGTTCCCTACATTTTGAAAGCTAATCTTTGTAGTGAGACAACCCCTTTAAAAGGATGCAATTGTGGCATTCATCACCGATAGGCTCCCATTGTAAAAAACTAATGTGTTTAATATATTAAATTTTTTATATAGAATGTCATATAGAATAGCCCAGGCTCCTGCTCTACTCCATTCTTTTCTTTTTTTGTGTTAAATATATAGTGGCCAAACGAAGGCATGACACACTTTTACTTCACTTGTACCATTTAAGCCTATGCACTTAATTAGCAGGTACATCAGCAGGAGCTTTAAAGGGATATATGTCAAGTGTACAGCACAAAGGTGATATGTACGTAGCCTAAGGTTCATTAAAACTGTGAAACTGCAATTTGCAGTAAAACTGCATTCAGAAGCTGCACTTCACCCGCCACGTCTAAATAAACTGCTCTCAGAATACATCAGGTTTGAAAAATTCTTTAGGGGTTATGTTCCTCATTAGCGAGAAGCAGCATGTAGCTATGTGGAGACTTATCCACCTTGGTTGCTCCACTGAAATTTAAATATGTTCAAAAATGTTGGATGTAGTGTTCCTCACGTCACATCCGACTCACTGAGCCTTGCAATGTGCATGTGATTAATGTCATCAGGGGAATGCAGGACTGCATCCCCATACCATTGTAGAGATATTTTGGGATATTTGTTCGCTACCTGATGGGCTAGATGCTGTCCTCCAGATATATATAGCTCCCCTGAGGAAGCTATATATGTGGGAAAACGCGTTGGGTGTGCCACTGTATTCTGAGTGGCATTTCCTATAGCTATGTATACGCTTTCTATTTAGGCAGTTTTGTATCTTTTGCTACTTTGTGGCCCCCCCCCCCCCCCCATCTCATTTTCAACTGGGAACTTTGCCTTTATTCCTGATTAGAACATAACAGGTAGAGCCTTCGTAGGATGGGGCCACTCTTTTCGGGGCAACTACCACGCCATTTAGGTAGATTATTATAGGGTTACCTTTCCCACGCTTGTGTCCCAGTTGATTTTTGTATGCAACTTGCAGTGGTTTGGACACTTTGTGGACAGATAGAGGAAGTATTGGGAGACTAAGACACCTCCTTTTCTTAAAGGGGTTGTCTCACTACAAGGATTGCTTTTGATGTTAAATATCTTGCAAAAAAAAAAGACACTTTGCAATATGTGTCCATTAACAGTGTCCTACCTATTCTGAGATTTCCCCTTTTGTATGGGCTGCATCAGCTCCACAGGTCGCTATAGCTTCAGACCTGTTCCATCTCTCCTGATAGGCTGCCAGCACTGGTTGCTATAGCTACAGACCTGGCTTCTACTGCAGCCTAGTAGAAGCCAATAAACACGTCCCTGAATTCAAAATGAAAGCAAGAAAACAGAACTGAGGTAAGATGAATAGATGTAGTGAGACAACCCCCTTTAAGTATTTCTCCCAGGATACGTGAGTATATATATATGGATCCGTTCTCTTCTTGTATTCTAACCTCATTTGGTAGCATTTGTGATTTGGAGTTGTTTTTTCTTATGGCATTTTATCTATATCGTTATATATGTGTTTTATTTGTACATTATTAAAAGCTAAATTTTTGTCATATATTGTTCTTGGTAAAGCTTCTTCTGATTAATGCCAAACTAGTTGTTCATGTGCAGACCACTGTTTTGGGATCTTTGCCTTTTTTGAACTAAATTCTATAGGCATATACATTTAAGACCTTGTTGATACTGTAACTGGGCTCCATTCTGTGAGTGATCTAATGTTTTCACTGCAGTAATATGCAGTTTACAGCCAGGATTGGACTGGTCCACACGGAAGAACCTCCGGTGGACCCCTGGGTATGATGGGCCCCCGGGTTGCTTGTCTGAAAAAAAAGCAATGACAAAAAGAGGTAGAAAGTAAGACAGTGGAAGGGTCCTGTGCAGTATTTAAAGGGGAGGTATCGCTTCATCAGTTCGGCTATTTTCTAGTAGCTTGATTTTCTCAGTTCCTGAAATCCAGGGGCGTTTCTTCCCCTCCCAGCTGGGTGTTTCTTAACTGATGGGGGATAACATCATTCCCCCACCTTCACTGTTCATGCTCGCTCCCGAGTCAGTGTGATCACCCCAACCTCTGAGTCCAAATGTCACTGTGTCGTTCCTCTCCCTATGCAGTATTATTTTGTAAGAGCTGTTTACATACCACAGGCCTGCATTCAGTCTAGACAGTCTTCTATGATCTCAGAGTACTGATCTTTTCTCCTCTCACAGCTGGAGGTTTGTTACAGTTGAATCCAGTCTTCTATGAACTCAACCAGAGCAGTACAGATCTGTCTCCATTCTATGTTTACACGCAGCAGCATTAGGCACCGAGCACAATTCTGCTGTTTTCTGATTGTAGAAGCAGCTGCAGTGTTACTGTGGAGCCGCTGGCTGTGCAGAGTGAAATGTTGCCGACCCCTTATTCTGAATGAGAGAGGCAGGAATGCGTGCTCCCGTGAATACAACCGGGGGCCAGACAGAATGTAAATTAGTAGAGCCGTCAGTCAATGAAATGAAAGGAGGAGGAATAGGACCAGCACTAGGGAACAGTGTTTACACAAAACAAAGATAAGGGAGACTGTGAAAACAAGACAGCTTTGTAAATTACATCCAATTGCAAAGTTGCTTGTTTTCACTGCCCCCTTATTCTGAAGACCAATTAATGTAATGATACAACCCCTTTAAGGAGTCAGAACTTTCTTGGAAATTTGACAGGTCCCATTGTAATTCTACTGGATCTGTCAGCATACATTGAGATTGCTGACGGTACTGTAAGCAGAACCTAAACAATATATTCATACTGTCCACGTATGCCTGTGCCTGTACAGATGCATGTATTTGTCATTGGCTTCATGATAAAAAAAAAAACATACACAATAAAATACATTCCAATTTATCCCTAGACATGTTGATCTGCAGTTGTCAGATCTCTGTGGGTGACCCCCTCCCGTCTGCTCTGCCGCCTCTTTGCATCTCTCCCTCCTGCTCTGACAAACACTTGGAGTTGACCTTCCAGGCGGCTCTATGTCCAGTGACGCCTCCATCTCCTGCCCTCTTCCATGTTATATAACATTGATACAGATTTAACTTCTGCAAGGATTAATTCTGCTGGACACTGCCACGCAGAATGGAGGAGGGGCAGCTGGCAGCGCCCAGGGTGGAGCCCGTGAATGGATTTCATTATCTAGTAATGTATCCCAGCAGGCTGGAGCGATGCTCCGTGCATTCAGCACTGCTGAGATCTCCACCTGATGTTGATGTGAGCAGGTTTTCCCTGCGTTCTCTCACTGTGCATATTAATATGCACAGCAGTAATTAGAAGGCAAGCACCGTGAATTTAAACCATTTACATTTATTTAGATTTCCCCCCATGTACTGCCCATATGTTACTCATGGCTGCTAACAAGGTTGGTGCGCGAGGCAGATGTCTATCTTTTTGCATAAAGAAGCTGCTGTAATGAAAGATAATTTGAAAAGTGCACTAGACTTTTATGATTAATTAATGATGTATTGCTAGGATATGCCAGCAATGTATGATAGGTGCAGGTCCCACCTCTGTCTTGAGTATGGAGAGTTGGTCAGAACTCTCCCATTCATTTCAATAGGAGTTCCCAGTATAGCCAAAGTAAATGAGTGTTCCAACCACCTCTCCATCCTCAATGGAGACTTGGGCCTGTCCATCTCTGGCACCTGCACCTATCACACATTGATGCTATATCCTACTGATATGCAATCAATGTGTGAGATGGGAAAACCTCTTTAAAGGTTTTATTCTCACTATAGACTTTGATGGCATAATGATAGGAGCGTCGAACATGGCCAGTGTCACACAGAGGTGCCTGTCGTCCACCAGTGGAGTTGATTGTTGGGACTCACCAGTGCAGTTGATTCTTGGGGGGCCACCAGTGCAGTTGATCCTTGGGGCCCAACAGTGCAGTTGATTGTTGGGACCACCACTGATATTCATCCTTGGGGCCCACCAATGCAGTTGATTCTTGGGGGCAACCAGTACAGTTGATTCTTGGAGCCCATCAGTACAGTTGATTCTTTGGGCCCACAGTGCAGTTGATCCCTGGGACCCACCAGTGCAGTTGATCCTTGAGGCCCCCCAGTGCAGTTGATCCTTGGGGCCCACCAGTGCAGTTGATCCTTGGGGCGCACCAGTGTAGTTGATCCTTGGGTTCCACCAGTGCAGTTGATTCTTTGGGCCCATTCTACAGCTACTGTACATTATACATTGCACATGACTCTTGCACTCTTCCAATTGATTTCTGCTTTTTTCCCTCAAAAGCAGCCCTTGTCTGTTATTCTCAGTGTCCCACCTTGCCCAGGTTTTCACCATACCCAGTGACCCACCAGGGGTTTCCCCTGCTCCTCTGTGGAACAGCCCAAGCCTGTCCAATGGCTGAACATTGATTTGAATGGGAGAGTCCCGACCACTTCTTCATTCAAAAAGGAGGGGTTTCAGGGCTCGTTCTCAAGATAGATGTGGGTCCCAAAGGTGGGAGCTGCACCTATTAGACACTGATGGCATATCCTATCAATATCCCATCATTGTCTGTGGTGGTAATACCCCTTTAATGTCTCGGTCTGCTATGATGTGAATAATAAGTGGTCTTTGTAGGGTCTTCTTACGGAGCCTTGATGAAGTTATAGAGAAAGACGCTCTTGTAGCTTAAGAAAAGGACCCACTGAGTAGCATTCTGAAGGCCCTGGGGCTGAACAAAGAAAATTATTCAGAGGGCTCACACTTCACTTATACAGGACATGGGAAGGCACTTTTAATGGGACATGGGAAAGTACTTTAAAGAAATCATTGCACAAGCAGGGTTTAATAGGATATTTGGTGTCCAAAGGCAGCTCCAACTGAGTTCTTCTGCTAGACCTTTAAGGCCTTAGGGCTGTATTATTGTGTCAGAGCTTGGGTTCACTGAAGGATGGTCTAATACTTTGATGTGCAAGTCCAGCTCTTCAGCCTGGAGATTAGGAGATGACATTTTTATACCATTGTATTCCCTTATGGCCCTGGATCAGGTATTGAAAAATGACATTAAATCTTCCTTCACGCTTAGGTAAGTACCAACATGCTTATGGCCTCCATGTAACGTACACACCCGGACAAGTACATTTAATGGATGCCTCTCACTGATGCCAAATAATGGCATCCGTCACCCATAGGGTCCATTGTAAATAAAAGTAGATGTTACACATACTCATTTTTTACTGAATTCCTTTGTGTAGACTAGCATAAACCCCTGCGCTACTCCATCCTTTTTTCTTTTTTTTTTTTAAAGGGAACCTGTTACATAGGTTGTGCCCCCCTTGCTGAGGGCAGCACAAGCTAGTGTCAGACCTGCTGTTTCCAGCACTGTTATTCTGTAAGATGCAGCAGTTTTAGAGCATTTAGCCCTTAAATCTAATTCATGAGCTGGTGTTAGCCCCACCCACCAAAGGCTAGCTCCGCCCACTGACAGTTATTCACGTTTTTTTTTTTTTTAACGATGATTTTTATTGAGAAGAAAAATGTCATCCTTTACAAACAATCACATCGCAATATACATATAATACTTCAATATGTAACAGTTAAATGCTCCTTTAACGCTTACACTTCTCCATTTAATTATATTAAAATCCATAAAAATAAACCGAGCCAATATTAAACAATCCCTATAAAGCCCCTCCCCAACCAGCCACCACATGTTTCTACCAAATCAAAGTAATAGGTTTGTAAGTTGAGGTGGGCGGGGCTAGCCTCCGATTGGCCGGGTTTGAAAAAAACGGACACTCTGAAGGACTCTTCAAATGACTCTTCTGGCTGAAAACTGCAGATTTGAGCATTAAATAAACGAAAACTCCAGCATCTTACAGAATAAGGGGCACAGTGCCGGAAACAGAAGGTCTGACACTAGCTTGTGCTGTCCTCAGCAAGGGGGGCAAAAACTATGTGACAGGTTCTCTTTAACATAGGCACTTTTGGCCTCCGTTGGGCCATTTAATCCTATGGATACGTTTAGCGTGCATTTCGGGAGCTTTACTTAAACAGACATCAGCAACTTGACGTGTACCTAGCCTTACTTTTGCATGGTGGTTTTTTTGCTGTAAAAATGGCTAAAAACCACATACTTTTTATGCTTTATGTGTTTTTTGATGAATTTTAAGTTGTTTTTTATGGTGTATTTTTCCCATCACAAATAATATGATTTAGTAGGAAAATAATCCACAGCAAACCTTTAGATCCTTTAAAGTGTTAATTCAAGCATTAAACACAGAAGAAAATTGTAGTTACTCTCCAAATGGTTCAATGGATAAGGTAATAATTTAGTGAGATATTCCCATGGTCCGACGTTTCGTCCAACAGGCCTTTGTCATTAAGGCCTCGTTCACACAGATTATTTGGGCGCGGATTGAAGCTGTACTGCACGGCGTATTTGCGCTGCAGTACGGCTCCAATTCGTCTCAGTCATTACGGTAATCCACAGTTCTCATAGAGAACTATGGATTCCGTCTCTCCGTAGATAATGACAGTCTATGGGGCCGGCGAGCTGCCGGCCCCCTGCCCCGCCCCGCTGCAGGGCTACTGGCGTAATTGCGGGGCGAAATCCGTCCCCGCAATTACGCCAGCATTAAGCCGTGTGAACCAGGCCTAATAGTGGAGGTGTGTGGGAGCGAAAAATGCTGCAAACTACCTAAATAAAACAACAAACCTACAGTGTGCTGCATTTGGAAAAATGTTTGAAGGCTCCAAAACACAACACTTTTTTTGCAAAAACGCAATATATGAAATCAGGAAGGGTGTATAGCAGTCATGTCACAATTTTTTTGCCATGACTGCAGCAAATTTATGTCAGTTTCAAAATATTGGCGCATTTTCTGGCGCACGCCATGTCCTTTTGTCGGACGAGACACAGAATTGTCTAGAAACTTTCTAAAACACATCATAAATGTGGTGTAAAGCATATACACCATTATTTTTGCTGGAAGATCCCATCTGCCCCATGGAAGACAGCCAGCATATATGTGTGTACATGATCTGTAAGGATGAATTCACATACAAATCCGTTGAAAGTGCCTTCCACATAGATAAGTGGGCTCAGAAAATGCCAAGAAAACATTCCAAAGACCATAACGCTGCCACCACCAGATTGTGTTCTTCCAGCAATGGTTGCAGGGTTTTTGTTCTCTGATGTTTCCCACCTGCAACAGAAAACATGACTCATTGGGGGTCCAATTCTGATACTGCTGTGAAAATTTAAACTTTTTCTGCTGATGCAACTTTGTTAGCACAAGTGCAGTGATCATCTGTCTGCTTCAAAGCCCCATACACTGTAGGGTTCACTGAACTGTTGTTTTAGACCCACATCTGGTGGTAGACCATTGGTTAATTTTGGTGGTGAGCGGCTCCACCGCCCTTGTGCGCTTTTGTAGCTGACATTCACCTTTCACATTAATAACACATGGCGCTCTGCAGCTTCTACATCACTTACTTGCAATCAGGGCTGTGGAGTCGGCAAGCCAAAGCCCCGACTCCGACTCCTCAATTTCCCAAACCTCCGACTCCGACTCCTGACTCCCTCATACACGGCGCATGTTTAAGTGATAACTTTACTGTAGTAAAATGGTCCCATCAGGCTGTTTATCACCTTATGATACAATAATCAAGCTATTTAGGTAGAACAGACACTGGCAAGCAAAAGAGTAACAATGTTTTGAACACTTGTGGGTAGAGTTGAAGAAAAAGCTGTATTTGTATCCAAGTCCAGTCTGCACCAACATTGGGAATGTGTAGAAGAGACCTGGGATCAGATTTTGGTCAAGATGTGCTGAATCTGATCCAGAGCCCAAAAGAATTCAGGCAGTATTGAAATCCAAAAGGTGGATTTACCAAATACTAACAAAATAATACAAATTAACATTTTGATTTTTAGGAGCAAAACAGTAACAATGCAATTACAGGAAAGAATCTGCAGAACTAAGCAGATGCTAAATACTTGCAAGTCAAATTTATGTATAAGATAGGTAAGATGACTGTATATGAAATTACAGTAGCCTCATGTACAAAGCTGTAGTGGATGGTGAGATATGGAACCTAAAGTCTCAAAAGTTTTAAAAACATTGTTACCATTTTGCTTGTCAGTGAAAATATATTTATTGGATAGAACTTTAGAACACCAAAAAATTGTAAATATGCAAAACACTGCAGGAACATTTGTGGAGTCTCTGAATTTGTTCTGAGAAATAGTATTGCATCCATCAGATCTGCATACATGACCTCACACCTGATCTCATTATTTCCAGGCTAGAGAACGGCCTCTCTACACTAACTTGGGATGGGGGCAAAGCAGTGACCACAGGGGTAACATCTCTAAAAATGTCAGGGTATAAAGGAATTGCCTCAGCCACTGTCAGTTTTGATGAATGGTTAAACTCTTCTACTTCTTTGAGAACAGGTGAAAAATTTTGCTGAAATCCGTTTGCCCTGGGAGCGGAATCTTTTCCCCCTGGGGCAGCGCTTTGCCTGCTCCATGTCATCAATTACACTCCTCATGTGATGAGGCTGAAGATATGGGAGCAGTAGCACTGGCCGGACCCAATTCCTTTTGCACTGCATCGAACTAACTGGACCAACTTATTATATATTTTGGGAGTCGGAGTCGGTCCCTTTTATGACGACTCCAACTCCGACTCCTGCAAAATAGGGACTGACTCCGACTCCACGACTCCGACTCCGACTCCACAGCCCTGCTTGCAATTACACCATTTGTCCACTGAGGATACACTTTCACCACAGCAGCCGCCAATGGTCCACAAACTGTGCAGTTTCAGAAATATCCCCAACCTTGGCCCAAAATGCAATGATCTATCTCTTTTTCCATATTTCATAAATCACCCTTTTTACCTATGACAGCCATGAGGGATATGTGTGCAGACAGCCTATCCCACACCTTATATAACCACCAAGCCAGCGCACCACACCACTTCCTTCATGAGCTACGCGCTTCTGACATTGAAAGTAGGATGTGGTCATAATAATGTGTATTAATTTTTGTACATACATATTATGAAAAAATTTCCATTAACATGTATTAGAGTAGCACATTTTTATATGGTGTAGGTTCACTAAAATCCCAAGCATGTTTTTCAGAACATTTGATAACAAAGCACCTCTTAGGTCCCATTAATGTAAGATGAAAAGTGCTTTTTTTTAAAAAAAAAAATTTCAGTAATAAAGTTTTTACATACAAAATTATGTAAAATTGCTAAAAATACAACTAATGATACATAGTAGGATCACTCCTTGAACATATCTGCTGTACAACCTATCCTGTGACAATTAGATATGTGTTTTGCCAAGTTTTATACCGTTCGGAATACAGCTTTAAAGAAGGCCAGTCAATAATGAGATAACACAACTTTATTGTTACAATAGTCCAATAATAAATCAAGTATGATAAAATGATAACATAAAATGATTCCAGAAAATAGGGAGATAGTATGGACAGTTTATAAGAGAAAAATAAGTATTTACAAAAGTTATTAGCACTTATAATACTTCACCTGTCGAGTATTGCTTCATCGAATCCACTAACTTTAGCCATGAGAAACCGTAAAAACAAATGGCGACGAATTTGAGAAACTCTCAAAGAGCAAGCATCACTGTGCGTGGACGTCTCCATATCAGGAAGGAACGGCTTCTGGTTTTCATGGCTGATGTTAAACAAAATGGCGGACACGACCTAATGCTGTGTAAGCTTATTTGTGTATCTCGCCCTCCACCATGGAGTGGTCATCCCCAAGGTTGGAAGTTAGAAAGACAAAGACACCTCTCAGACTGATGACCACTAGCCAGATAAACATACAATAGATGAAGATAAGTCTGCAATTCACAGCTTTGAATACGCAAGGACATGACTGTGTGTGTAAATAGACTTGTTTGAATACACAAGGACATGCAAAAGAATAAACATTAAGTCAGACTATGGGTGTAAATAGGCTTGTATCTTTGGACTAAAAGAAACAAGCAAACATTGAGTAAATTAAAATCAGACAAAGGTGCAAACTTTGCACTATCAGGGCTAATTATATAAATTTGATATAAAATAGAAATAATTCACTATAATTTGGCTCAATAGTCATTTATTTTGACTAGCATTACAATATGTTATCCATCAACTCAAGAAACTGTTCATTACAGTATCCTAAGTTTTATATCTTTATATATATATGAAAATATATAAAACAAAAGCCTTCACTTTTCATTGTACATATTTTAGAGGGCTCATCTCGTTGAGTTACATTGTCTCGTCTGGGATTTAAAGGGGTTGTCTCACTACAAGGATTGCTGCTTTTTATGTTCAAGATCTTGCAAAAACAAGTCACTTTGCAATATATGTCCATTAACAGTGTCCTACCTATTCCTAGATATCCCCCCTTGTATGAGCTGCATCAGCTCCTTAGGTCGCTATAGCTACAGACCTGTTCAGTCTCTCCTGATAGGCTACCAGCACTGGTTGCTGTAGCTATAGACCTGTTCAAACTCTCCTGATAGGCTGCCAGCACTGGTCTCTATAGCTACAGACCTGTTTGACAGGCTGCCAGCACTGGTTACTATAGCTATAGACCTATCTTCTACTGCAGCCTAGTAGAAGCCAATAAACACACCCCTGAATTCAAAATGAAACCAAGAAAATAGGACTGAGGGAAGATGAATCAATGTAGTGAGACAACCCCTTTAATGAAAGGTCACCACTTGCTAATGTCAGGGAAATGTCCCACATGATTTGGGAGGCATCTCTTTGCGCTCGAAAGGTAAGTTCAAACAGCGTGTTGGATCCATGTTTGGATTCGGAAAACGCATCCAACACGCAGGTGCATGTTTGGCTGTATTTTGGCTGCAGCAGAAACGCACTCTGTAGTTTAACTCCTTAACGACCGGCCACCGTCTTTTGACGGCGGGCATTTCATGTCATTCATCTGCAGCGACGTCTTTAGACGTCGCTGCAGACACCGGAGTTTGTGGCGCCCGGGCGCCGCAGCTGCGCTGGGATCGGGGCTGTACTACACAGCCCTGATCCCAGAGCATCCCCTGCGAGCACCGTGCAGCGGAGGAAAACTCTGCAACCCGGTGCTTTAACCCTTTGATTGCGGCAGTGCGTTACCGCAGCGCAATCAAAGGGTTCCCCTGCTCTGTCAGGTGATCGGAACACCCGGTGACCCGACAGAGCTCCGGGAACGGCTGCACTGTCAGCCCTGGGGACCTAGAGTGGCCCCAGAGCTGTCTGTGTATGAAGCCAGTGACCAGGACACACTGTGTGCTGTCCAGATCACTGCCTGTGTCAAAGTGACACAGATTAGAATGTATTAGCATATATGAATATGCTAATACATTACTAAGTGTTTAAAAAAAAAATTGTAAAACAGTTCTCCCTTCAGGGGATTTAAAAAAAAAAAAAGTAAAAAAAACAGAAAAAGTGTAAAAAAAAAAAAAATGAATACAAAAATAAATAATAAAATATAAAATATTTAATAAAAAATAATCGTGCATATATTACACAACAAAAAACCTACACATATTAGGTTTCCACACGACCGTAATAACCTGTAGAATTAATCTGACAAGTTGTTAAGTGTGAAATGTGAATGGTGTAAAAAATAAAAAAAATAAAAAAATTAAATAAAATTCTGCAATTATTCATAAGCAAATTTAAACTATTCTCCCATAAAGTACAACTTGTCTCGAATAAAACGAGGCCTCATACAACTGCGTCATTGAAGAAATAAAAAAGTTACAACTGTTGAAACAACTGTTGAAACAAAAACAAAGAAAATGTTCTGGTCATTAACTACTTTTCAGGTGTTCGGCTTAAGGGGTTAAATAGGGTGGCTGCTGCATCTTTCGGATCAAGAATTGACATGCCAATTCTTTGAACGGATCCGAAAGACGCATCAGAAAGACGCAGGTAAACACACATCGGTGATCACTCATCTGAACACTGATGCGTGTTTTACATTGAAAGCAATGGAAATCACACTGCACATTGTTAGATGCGTGTTTGGTTCTGTTTAGGGTCCGACACACGGATCCAACACACCGTGTGAACATTACAATGATCTTTTGATGTGGGTTACAAAAAAAAGCATTTTTGCTAATGATAATAAACTAAAACGGAGAACCCCGAGAAAATATTCCTCTGTGGATAATGACGATCATATATAAAGTGCACTCTGTAGAACTAATGTTATTACTGGAGCCTGTCATATTAAATCTCAGTGCCTGTGCCCCACCAGGATCCCTCAGCTGATGCAGTCATGGCTCAGGTGAACATGGTGCCAAGTAAAATGTAGGCATTTCCTATTAACAACCACAGGGATGATATATATGATTTGTGTCTCTGTCTGTTTGCACTTCAACCCATCTTTTTCATGCCGTAGCAAGAGCTGTAATAGACCCAGCATAGTAACACGGTGGTACGGAGTAGAGAACAGCAGCGGAATACAAAGAGGACTGGCACAGCTTGTGAACGTGCTACGAGGACATTGCGTATTCATCAAGAGCAATTGTATAACATGTAGCTCTGCCCCAGCTGTGTTACTGCTCAGCTGGAGACTATCAAGAATAGGACAGCGCTCATACAGCCATTAGGAGACAGTCTTGATATTTCTTCCTTTTTGAAGCTTCATAAATATATAAATTAAATCTATAGGGAGGGTGAAGCGAGAAGGGCTATGAACGCTGGGTAGACTGGTAAATGAATTGTTAAGCTAGAAGTTTATTTTAAAAGGGTTTTGCCACGAAGTAAAATTGACGTGGGAAGCTTGCAAATGAAATAACAAACATTTTCACCATTCATTATTATTAAAAATTCGGCACCATTTTTGTTTTAGCTGCTCCTTTAGTGATCCATTGTTTACAGCTCATCTCCAGGGGATACGACCGGGGCTGAGAGCTTCTCAGTTCTGGTCGCACATGCTCAGACATCACCTCTCCTCTCAGGCAGCTACTGAGTGTTCAAACCCAGGTGCTGTCATTCTACTCCTGTCCTCTATACTGCTTAGTAATTAGACAAATAGTGCAAATAAATTGAAAAAAGAAACCTCAATCAGGTCTGTGCATTGATAAAGAGAAATAAAATCCACAGGTTTGTTTCCTGCAGGGATTTGAACCGAGGACCCTTGTGTCTGGAAGCAAAAGTTTTACCTCTGAGCTACATTGTAACTACTCACAGCTCTTTACATAAACAGACCTTTCTTTGACTAGAGAGAGGAAAGGCCTGGTGATGTCATCCTGCTGGGTCACATGATATGCAATTCAAACAAATCACACACACCTCCTTCTGAGCACACAGAGCTGAAGAGCTGGATACAGGAGGTATGAAATGAGATCGTGGCAAAACCCCTTTAAGGAAAACTTTAGAATTTTTAACATTCCACCGGTAAAGTGCACACAAAGGGCCACATGTATGAACCTGTTTAGGTCTAAAACTCACTTTTTTGCTCATAGGTTACTGTGGGCAAAATAGTGAGTTTTAGACCTTAACAGTTTCATACATGTGGCGAAAATGTTAAGTGACTTTGTACATACTTTGATTTCATATACTGCACTGGTTTTGAGTTAAATGCCATTCACATTGCATTTGAGACTCTGTTTTTGAGTTCCCAAAGAATGTACAGCGGCTGGGCTATAGGGACTGTTGGCGCAATGGTAGTTAGTTGCGATAAGTTTTCTTTATTCACCAAATGTACACACTTTCCAATGCCCGGTACAAACGTATGGTCTACCCTGGATTTGTGTCCGGCGCACAAAGGACGACATGTATGTATTTTTGCGCTCAGACGCCATTTTTTTTTTGCATGCATTTGTAGTGTAGAATGTGCCTGAATCTAAGAACCTGTTCCACTGAGGGTCATAGATTTAGCGCTTTCTAGCTACAAAGCGACACTTCAGGCTCAGATAAACCACTTTTAAAGTGCTCTACCTGTTCCAGCAGTAATGCGCCTGGATTTGCCGTTCAAAAGTCATAAATGTGTAGTTTCGTACAGTTGTAGTGCGACACGCCTCCAGCACGCCCCTCTATCTTAAGCGCATTACATAGTGCTGCGAGCGCTCTGTAATGCACCTCATTTTGGAGTGCGCCTGATTAAAAATATAGGGAGCAGGGCTGCGCCAGTTTTTGGGATGAAAAGACGCCAGATTTCTGGTGCATACATGTCACGTACATGTCACCCAAAATGTGCACATTCTTCAAGTGGAGTAAACTAGGCAAATTAAAGGGGTCTTCTCACCAAATTGATTAGCTTTAAACATATAGGCAAGGATAAATAAAGACTATTACCAAATACATTGCTGCTCCGATTTTGCTTTGTTTCAGAGTTAGTGCAGTTCTTATTTTGTGCTACTTTATAGAAGGTTTCCTAGGATGCCAACCACCTATCTCTGCTCTAGCAGTGCTTAGGATGGTTACCTCATTACCTGCTGTTACTTATCAGCAGCACGGAAACTTGTTTATTTTTTGTTATTGACAAATTTAACTCATTAGAGCTCTGTAGCTTTCTGCCCTGCTGTTACTAGGAATAGCAGAGCTGAAATGACATTCACGGTTGTAGAACTTCCCACAGCCTGAACAAGAAGGGGGAGCCTGAAGCTAGCTGTGAAACAGCCAGATGGGAAAACCCCTTTACAGGGGTTTTGCCACAATCTCATTTCATACCTCCTGTATCCAGCTCTGTGAGATCAGAAGGAGGAGTGTGTGATTTGTTTGAATTGCATATCATGTGACTCAGGAGGATGACATCACCAGGCCTTTCCTCTCTGTAGTCAAAGAAAGGTCTGTTTATGTAAAGCATTGTGAGTAGCTGAGAGATAAAGTTTTTGCCTCCAGGCACAAGGATCCTAGGTTCAAATCCCTGCAGGAACCACACCTGTGGATTTTTTCTCTTTATCAGTGCACAGACCTCACTGAGGTTTCTTTTTACTTTATTTGCACTGTTTGACTAATTACTAAGGAGTACAGAGGACGGGAGTAGAGTGACAGCACCTGGGGTTGAACACTCAGTCGCTGCCTGAGAGGAGGGTGATGTCTGAGCGGTTTCGAAACCCGGACTGAGGAGCTCTCACGCCTGGTCGTATCCCCTGGAGACGAGCTGTAAACAATGGATCACTAAAGGAGCAGCTAAACAAACAGGGTGCAGAATGTTTAATAATAATGAATGGTGAAAATGTTTGTTATTTCATTTGCAAGTTTCCCACGTCAATTTTACTTTGTGACAAAACCCTTTAAGAAAGTGTGTCTGTGATTGTTATCATCACTCTTGCAGTAATAACTGGGATTCTAGAAAGCAATGATCCTGACTGTTTAATCTCCCAAAAGGGTATTTCAAACTCACACATTTATGTCCTATCGACAGGACATGACATAAATGTCTGATAGCTACTGGTACCATCACCTAGAGAAGTGTGCCGGGTTCTGTCCTCTTTCATGGGAGTTCCAAGTACAGCCAAGCAAGTGTTCTCTCGTCAGAACTCCTATTGACATGAACGTTCTGTGCAGCTGTGACACGGGAGAGAGCGGGAGCGAAGAGACCCCCATTCTTGAGATAGGTGCAATAATAATAATAATAATAATCTTTATTTATATAGCGCCAACATATTCCGCAGCACTTTACAATATAGAGGGAATAAGCACAGACAAACCAGTCATTACATTATAAAAAAGCTACTTACAAATGAGACACGAGGTGTCAGGGCCCCTGCTCGCAAGAGCTTACAATCTATTAGGGTGTATGGGTGAAACAAAGGGTGACAAATGCTTGGTTTACATGATCCAGCCATGTTACATAAGTATGGGGTACTATGCATAAAAAAGTGGATGAACCTGCCATCCCAACCATACATCTATATACAGATAAGTGCCTGTGGGTGCCAAAGTGCAGGAAGTGACGAATCTGTGACAGAATTTGGGGGGGTTAACAATTAGGGATCTTGGTAGGCTTGTCTAAGAAGATGAGTTTTCAGAGCACACTTAAAACTGTGAGGGTTGTGAGTGTGCCTGATCATATGGGGTAACATGTTCCAGAGAACCGGAGCAGCACGTGCAAAATCTTGGAGACGGGCGTGGGAGGTTCAGATGAGTGAGGTGTGTAATCCCAGATCAGTAGCAGAGCAGAGAGAGCGGGTAGGGTGGTAGACAGAGATGAGGCTGGAGATGTAGGGGGGTGCAGCGCTGTGGAGAGACCAGGTAGGATGGTAGACAGAGATGAGGGAGGAGATCTAGGGGGGGTGCAGCGCTGTGGAGAGCCTGATAGGGCATATCCTATTGAAACACCATACATGGAATAGAAATACCCCTTTAGGTCACATGCCACTCAACTACATCACCGTTCGGATGTAAACAGCGCTGAACATCAATGTAATTGACAATGCACATGCTTGCTGCAGCCAATCAGTAGCCGCAGTGGTGACGAAGAAGAAACAGAAGACGGGAGAGACCCAGAGGAGAAAAGTAAGTATTGTTGAGGTTGTTTTTTGTTTTTTTTTAGGCCCCATGCGGTTTACTACTTGCTTTTTTACAAGGCATGAACTTCACAAGACATTATAAAGTGTCCTATGGTATCTCTCACCAAGATCTTAGCAGTAGATCATTTAATTCCTGCAAGTTGCAAATTAGGGTCTCTCTCTTACTCCAGCACACCATACGTATGTTCCATTATACTGAGGTCTTGGGAACTTGGAAGCCAAGGGCGACATGTATGATCGGGGCTGCGCCAGAAGTCTGCCGTCTTTTCGGCCCAACATCTAGTGCAGCCCCGTTTACTATAGTTTAAAGTGGCCCGTATGCTAAGTGGAACCCCCGCTTCCCGCCCACTTGTTGGCGTTGCGGCGCAGTAATGGGCTCTCTTCCCACATATTTTGGGACTGCTTGACCCTCCAACCATTCTGGGCACAGGTGAGAGACTTCCTTGGTAGGATTCTAGAGGCAAGATGTCCCAACACGCCAACGCCAGTTTTTTTGGTCTATTTTGCGCCAAAAACACTTTTGACGCCATATCCTTGTTGTAAATGAACTGTCGTACACCAAAACTAGGCGCATTATATGCTGGGCAGGACACTTTGTAATGCGCCTAAATATGGTGCACTGTGCGCCCCCGTCGTGCAGTGCACCTATTGAGGCGCATTACATGTGTTATGCTCCTCCGTCGGGCAATGCACCTCGATAGGCGCATGACATTTGCTACCAATGATATGCTATACGCTACAAGTTGCACAATGCACCTTGTTTGACGTGATGCGCCGTTTTCGGCGCAATGCGCCTTTTTCAGACGCATTAAGTTTTCTATGCAAGGTATACCCGACGCCAGTTTTTAGAAAGTATTGGACTTTGAGACGCACTTTATACTGATTTAATGCGCCTAAAACTGGCGTGAAAACGGCACTTTTCGGACATGTCGCCCTAGGTGTCAATATACCATTAGACCCAGTGAAAAACCTCCCCAAACCTAAGGCTAACCTCATGCTGCATATTCTCACGGCGGCCAGGTGCTCGATCGCAGGAAAATGGAATCAAACCATTCCACCAGAAATTCCGGAGCTCATACAGAGAGTTAGAGAAGTACACTGGATGGAGTATTTGGCGGCATCTCTGCATAATGAGCTTGACCTCTTCTAAGAAAAATTGTCCCTCTGGGATTCATATTGGACCCTCAATCCGCATTGATCTACTGTCTCATCAGGCCAATTCTGTCCCCATACCATTCCCCTCCTCTCCCTTTGTTTCTTTGTCCTGTCTTCGTCTTGTCTCTCTTATTCCTTTTTCTTTGAGTGTTTTGTCTGTACAATGTTAAATCGTGTCTGCACTATATTGCATTACTCTCACGGTGTTACATATTCTTATGTTTCTTCTTTGAACCTTGAGTTATGGTAAAGTTGTTTACATGCTTTATTATGCAAAAGATGCTTTGATCTCAAGGATGTTATTGATTCGTATATTGTGTGTTTTGATACTGAAAAAATTCAATAAAATTACAATTATAAAAAAAAAAAGTGGCCTGTATGCCAATATCAGGCGTATTATATAGCGCCTGCGGCACTTTGTAATGCACCTGATTTCGGGAGGGGGGGGGGGGGCGTGCGGGAGGTGCGGCGCACTAGAACCGTACGAAGCTATAGATTTATAACTTTGTTATGGCAATTCCAGGCGCATTGCTGCATTACTTTAAAAGTGGTTTACCAGAGCCAGAATTGACGTTTATGCGCTAGAATGCGCCTGATTTATGACCCGCAGTAGAGCAGGTTTATAAATCAGGCGCATTCTACACTAATATAATGCACATAAAAATTGGCGTCTTAACGCCAAAAATCATATATGTCGCCCCAAGTGGCTTTGAATGGGTGTATTAGGTCTGGAACAATGTCTAAGTAGGTGATATGTGTCAAAGTAGCATCCACATAAATGGCAGGACTCAAGGTTTTTGAAAAGAACATTTCCCAAAGCGTCACACTTGCCTTCTTCCCATAGTGCATCCTGGTGGCATCTCTTCCTAAGGTAACTCTCATAAATGCGAAAGTAGAAAGACAGGTTTTTCCAGCACTCAAAATTTATGTTTAAAAAATAGAAAACTTTAATTATCCCAAATTAAAAAGGTGAAATAAACAAAGTGACTACAACAGACAATCATAGTTGACGCGTTTCAGGTCAGACTTGTGACCCTTAGTCTCATAAGCGCACCTGATAATTCACATGATATAATAGAAAATGTGCTTAAAAGGGGTTGTCTCACTACATTGATTCATCTTACCTCAGTCCTGTTTTCTTGGTTTAACTTTGAATTCAGGGGCGTGTTTACCGGCTTCCACTAGGCTGCAGTAGAAGCCAGGTCTGTAGCTATAGCAACCAGTGCTTGGAGCCTATCGGCAGAGATCAAACAGGTCTGTAGCTATAGCGAACTGAGGAGCTGATGCAGCCCATACAAGAGGGGATATCTAGTAATAGGTAGGAGACTTAATGGACACATATTTCAAAGATCTTTAACATAAAAAGCAATCCTTGAAGTGAGACAACCCCTTTAATACTCTAATAATTCCAATACTCTGGTGCCCATTGCCTTCAGCCAGGGCCGGGACATCGAGTAAGGGAAGGCAGGCGACCGCCTAGGGCTCCACTTCATCTCAGGCGGGAAAGGAGTGAAAGGATGCATGGAGTGGGCTGAAATTTCCATTGGGGGGGTGCTTTGTGTCTTATTTGCCTAGGGCACCAGAAAACCTTGTCCCAGTCCTGCCTTCAGCAGTGGGGTCAGCATGGGCAGTCTGACCAGTCTGTGGCTTCACAGCCACATATGCTGCAAGCTATGATGTCCTAGGTGTCTTGACACCTTTCTATTATAGCTGGCAGGGACGTTTTCAGTAATTTGTACTACAGTAGCTCTTCTCTGGATCGGACCAGATGTGATACCCTTCCCTCACCAAAATGCATCAGTGAACCTTGAGTTTCCATGACCCTGTAGCCATTTCATCTCCTCTCCTTCTTTTGGTGGACACAATCCACTGGGTCCTGGCAACACCCTTCAAAACTGTGACACAGTCATTACTAGTTGGTCCTTGTCAAAGCCGCTCAGATCTTTACACCTGCATGTTTTTGGTGTCACTCCCTGATGGGTATTAGGCTATGTTCACACCAGGGGCGTAACTACTGGGGTAGCAGTTGCTCCGGGGCCCGTGCGCTTAGGGGGGCCCGCGCCCCGGGGCAGCTGCTACCGCGTCCGCTACCCCGGTAATGCCGCTCCTGGGCCCGCCGGCAGTGAACTTAACAGTTCACTGCGGCGGGCGGGGAGCTGCGGGGCCCGGCGCGTGCTGCCTCTGAACGCCCAGGCCCTCCGGCCCGAGCGTTCAGAGGCAGCGCTTCCATGGAGATAGCAGAACAGAGCGCCGATTGCTCCGCTCTGCTACTTCCCCTGCCGGCCCTCTGTGATCACGTGGGCGCACGCGGTGACGTCACATCACTGCGCTGCCCGCGCTGAGCACAGAGGCTGCAGAGAGGCTGCAGCGCGGCGCATCGGGGGAGCGTGGACCGAGGTAAGTAAGCGATTTCTTATTTTTCCTGCCCCTAAGCCTGCCTGTATACTCCCTAAGCCGCCTGTATACCCCCTAAGCCGCCTATATAACCCTAAGCCTCCCTGTATACCCCCTAAACCTACCTGTTTACCCCCTAAGCCGCCTGTATACCCCCTAAGCCTACCTGTATACCCCCTAAGCCTCCCTGTATACCCCCTAAGCCTACCTGTATACCCCCTAAGCCGCCTGTATACCCCCTAAGCCTACCTGTATACCCCCTAAGCCGCCTGTATACCCCCTAAGCCTACCTGTATACCCCCTAAGCCGCCTGTATACCCCCTAAGCCGGCCGTATACTCCCAAGGCTGCCGTATACTCCCAAGCCTGCCGTATACCCGCTAAGCCTGCCGTATACCCCCTAAGCCTGCCTGTATACCCCCTAAGCCTGCCTAAGATTGCCTGTATACCCCCCTAAGATTGCCTGTATACCCCCCTAAGATTGCCTGTATACCCCCCTAAGCTTGCTTTTATACCCCCCTAGCTTGCCTTTATAGCCCCCAGCCTGCCTTATAGCCCCCTACTGCCTAGATACCCAGCTGCCTGGATAGCCCCCTAGCCTGCCTGCATAGCCCCCTAAAGGCTGCCTATATAGCTTTAAGTCTGCCTGCCTGAATATCCCTATAGCTACCATGAAGCCTGTCTGCCTATATAGCCCCCTAAAGCTTGCCTACCTATATGGCCCCTATAGCCCACCTAACCCCTGTCTACCTGTATGGCTCCCTATAGCTACCTAAACCCTGCCTGCCTATATGGGCACTCTATTGGCTACCTAAACCTTGCCTATTTGGGGCCCCATATATCCTATCTAAACCCTGCCTGCCTAAATGGACCCCATATAGCCAGGGGAGCAGGTGCTGGAAAAGTCAGGATTCTAAGATATTTGTGTCTAAATCTGCAGGGACAAGTGGTCGGGAGAGGTCATCATGATGGAGGTCTGGACCGGATGCAGAACAAAGGGGAAAGTCAACGACTTGTCAGAGAAACGTCACCTGTGAGTCACAAGATGTAACTGCACTGTAATCACTTATATGTCTGCACAGGCTGTGTACACTGCTGTCTACCACTATATGGTCACTGTATGGTGGTTATATACAGTCTGCAGAGCCTGTGTACACTGGTGTCTACCACTATATGGTCACTGTATGGTGGTTATATACAGTCTGCAGAGCCTGCTGTGTAACTACTATTAGTTGTAATACCGATCTACTATATGGTCACTGTATGGAGGTAATATACAGTCTGCAGAGCCTGTGTACACTAGTATATACCACTATATGGTCACTATATGGCGGTACTATTGGTCTTTGTGCACTGATCAGTAATAGTGTAGGGGTATTATTCAGTCACTACGTGTAATTTGTGGTCATGTTCTGGCGGTATAATCCGGTCCCTATGTAGTAGTGTTATTGGTAATGTTGGTTTTGGTATAGTGGATTTGTTTGGTAGCAATATAATAGTGAGATATATGGTGAGGTATTTACCCCTTGTATTATCTATATTATCTAACAGCATGTCCTGGTACATTGTCGTGGTCAGGGAGGTGGGCGAGGGGGAAGGTAGGGGGCCCCATCCAAAAGTTTGCTTTGGGGCCCTGGCTTCTCTAGTTACGCCCCTGGTTCACACGGCATAATTGTGGCGCGTACAGTACACGCCGCAATACGCCGGGTGATTTGGGAGTCGCATACTCCCGAAGCACAGGGGGGGCGGCTGCCCGACGGCCCAATAGACATGCAATACTCGCGGTGCGTAATCGCTGCGAATAATTGACGTCACTTATCTCCCCGCGCGTACAATACGATCATATTATACACGCAGAGGGACGAGGCGTAATTCACAGGTCTCTATGAGAGATATGGATTACCGTAATTGCGGCGCGCATCTCGCTGCGTATTAAGCACAAATACATAGCGAAATGCGCGCCAAAGTTACACCGTGTGAACATAGCCTTATCGTCAGGAGATAATCAATGTTACTTCACCTGTCAGTGATTTTATTAATACGGATGATCAGTGTAATATCTGGAGAATAGATCTTTTTCTCTCTCATTATGGAGTTAAATAAATCCTGTCATTAATCTTTTTTTTCAGATTATAACATAATTTGCCTCTGGGAAGGAAACCTGTTCCTGAATTAGCCTGAGACAGAGCAGCTCATAACTGGGTGTATAAAAAATGCATGGGTTATATTGGCCGTACTGTTCCCCAAAGCAGTGCACAAGGGGCTAATCCAGTTGCTTATCATGATGTATGGACCCTAAGAAGTATCCACATGTTAGTAATATATGGAATTTGTTTTCTCTTCCCGGTATACAGGATATGCTGAGTGTGTGGGAGAGATATACAGTGGTCCCTCAACATACAATATTAATAAGTTCTAAGATGGCCACTGTATGATGAAACCATAATTCTATGGAAAACTGGTAAATGGGTTTAAAGCCTTAGCAGAAAAAGAAAATGAAACCGATAACGAATACAGATTAAGCAAGTCCTTACATACAGTGGGTTGAAAAAGTATTCATATTCTTTGAACTTTTCCTCATTTTTAAACATTACAGCCACAAACTGAAATGTATTATATTAATATTTTATGTGATAGAGAAACACAAAGTAGCAAGTATCTATGAAGTGTAAAGAAAATGATACGCTCTTTTCCAGATCTTTGCAAATTAATGAACTAAAAAGTATTCATCCGTCTGTACACTGATACCCCTAAGTAAAATCCACTGTGACCAACTGTCTTTAGAAGTCACCTAATTAGCAAATAGAGTACATCTGTATGTAATTTATACTCAGTATAACTACAGACGTTTTTTGAAGGCCTCGACGATTTGTAATAAAACATTAATGAATAAACAGCATCATGAAAAACACGGAATATACCAGACAGCTCAGGGATAATGTTGTGGCAAAGTATGTTGCAGGGTTGGGTTTTAAAAAAATTGCCCAAGCTCTGAACGTCTCATGGAGTACTGTTCAATCTGTCATCCGCAAATGGAAGAGGTATAGCACAACTGCAATCCTACCACGACATGGCTGTCCACCTAAAATGACAGCACAGGCAAGAAGAGCACCAATTAGAGAAGCAGCCAAGAGGCCCAGAGTTACTCTGGAGGAGCTGCAGAGATTCACAGCTCAGGTGGGACAAAGACCCTAAACCTACAGCTAAAGCTACAATGGAATGGTTTAACCCCTTCCTGTAGCAGCCAATTTTTTTCGTCTTTTCCTCCCTGCCTTCCAAGACCCATAACTTTTTTTTCCCCATCTATAAAGACATTTGAGGGCTTTTATTTTACAAGAAAAAAAATACTTTCTAATAGTGTCATTCACTGTAATATAGGGTATACTGGGAAGTGGCAAAAAAAATCTAAGTGGGGCGAAATGTGAAAAAAAAACATATTTGCACCATGTTTGCGAGGATTTTTTTAATGGCGTTCACTCTTTGGTATAAATGATGTATTATCTGTATTCTACAGGATGATACAATTTCGGCAATACCAAATATCTAGGGTTTTCGCTTTAGTACCATAAAATCATAACACTTTCAAGTTTTCAAATGTGTGCTGCAGCGCCATTTTCTGCCACCAATAACTTTTTTGAACTTCCACCTATGGACCTGAGTGAGTTGCTGAAGTGTACCTTTTTATTGGTGCAATTTTGGGATAGATTCAACTTTTTTGATCACTTTTATTCAAATTGTTAGTGGACGTGAAATGACCAAAAAAAAACACCATTTTGGTGTTTGGAATTTTTTTCCTTCTACGGTGTTCATGGTATGGGATAAATGATGTTATATTAAATAGATCTAACTTTTATGAACATGGCGATACTAATTATGTTTAACTTATTTTATTTTTTTTATTTGCAAAATGACAAAAGGAGGGTGAATTAAACCTTTAATATTTTTTTACTTTGAGTCCCCCTAGGGTACTTGTCCAATCATTAGTACAGCCTTTTGCATTGTATAAACAATATAAAAGGGTGTACAAAGATGGCGGTTTTACCACTTCCTGCCTGAGGCCGCGGCGCTGTTCTCTGCTGTTACCGATAGGTGTCAACTGCTAATGCAGCCTTCTGTATAGTGATAAGGATCTAAATCAAAGCATATTCATGTGTTAAGAAGCCTAGTCAAATCCAGACCAAAATCATATTAAGAATCTGTGGCAGGACTGGAAAATTGCTGTTCACAAACAGTCAGCAACCAATCTGACTGAGCCAGAGCGATTCTGCAAAGAAGAATGGGCAAAAACTCCAGCCTCTAGATGTGTAAAGCTGTAAAGACATTCACGTCATTGTAGATAAAGGTGGCCCTACAAAGTATTGACTTGGGGGCAGAATGCATATGCACGCCACACTCTTCAATTCTTTTATTTTTTTTAAATTTAGAAAAAAAACCTATCATTTTCTTTACACTTCACAAATACTTGCTACTTTTGTGTTGTTCTAGCACATAAAATACATTTGTGGCTGTAACGTCTAAAAATGAGGAACAGTTCAAGGGATAGGAAGACTTTTTCAACCCATTATATATTATTGGAAAGAGCTGCTGGAGGCAGGTGGGGAGAATGGTATCATATCTGGTGTCCTGGAAAAGGAGGTAGAACAAAGTGTGTAAACCAGCAGGTCTAGATCAGCTACCGACTGCTTGGCTTTAGCATGGTTCGGAGGTTCAGCTTCATGTATGGTGGCACTAAATAATTAAGTCATCAAATAACTTTATGGAAGTTCCAGGTATAGGTGAGCGGTGTGTTCGGCTGTACTTAGAACTCTCATAGAACAGAATGGAAAGTTGTGCGCAAGCGGAACGTGCTCTCCATCCTGAGCCGATACTTTTGGGAACCCATCCTGAGATAGATGCGGGTCCCAGACATCAGACTTTGATGGCATATCGATGGGATATGCCATCAATGTCTATGGAGGGAACACAATTTTAATGATTCACAGGTGACCACTTCTCCAATTGAAGTCATTAAAGGGGTTGTCCCACTACATTGATTCATCTTACCTCAGTCCTGTTTTATTGGTTTAATTTTGAATTCAGGGGCGTGGTTACTCGCTTCTACTAGACTGCAGTAGAAGCCAGGACACAGGCGATAGCAACCAGGGATGGGAGCCTACCACGAGAGCTCAAACAGGACTGTCGCGCGAGCCACCTGAGGAGCTGACCCAGCCCATACAAGAGGGGGTATCTCAGAATAGGTAGGACACTGTTAATGGACATATATTGCAAAGTGATTTGTTTTTGCAAGATCTTTAACATAAAAAGCAATCCTTGTAGAGAGACACCTTTCTTTTCCTTTTCTTTTCTATACTTTGAAGACCTCATGCCGCCATGACTCCTTTCAGTATGCAAATGCACCATCCTGCTGCTAACCCCAAAGCCCCTATAAGTGCCCCTACACAGTAAAAGTGATCCATCTTGGTGCCTCACACTGTTCTACGGTCCCTATTTCTGCCCTGAAAAATAATGACCCCCTTCTGTGCCCCACACAGAAATATTGCCCCAGCACAGTATGAATTCTCACATTGTTCCTACCACTCGGAGGGTGCCCGCAATTTGGCGCTTACCCTTTCCTTTTTCCTTCCCCCATATGAGACTTGAGAGAAGCCAACCCCAAGCTGAAACATCTTTATCATCTGGATTATCTTAAATAATGCTTATACTGTGATCTATTGACTTTCTGTTGGAGAGCCTGTGTCACATGACCTCACATTGATTAAAAAATTCTGCGCATGTAAATCAAGGAGTGCTATGCTTTTCACTATGATATTTGAACTGTGGGATTGTAAACGACATTCACCTACTCAAAAGTGTGTGGTTCCTGCTTCTATTTTGGACTGTATAACATCCATTACAGGCATCTGTTAGGGCATGATCACGTGACGGATGTAACGAGTGACCCTGCAGCCCGCAGCTCGGGCTGCGGGCGTACTTGTTCCCCTGCGCCCCGGCTTTCGCTCGAGGCAAGCAGTGCCGCAGTCAGCTTGTTGGTCCACAGGCACACGCGCTCCCTCGGGCGCATACACTTACCAGTCCGTGCTCCTCCTTCCCCGTTGCTGTCTGCTGGCCGGCACGCGCGGCCCCACTCCTTAGGGCGCGCACGCGCTGGCTATCTCAGATTTAAAGGAACAGCGCACCGGTAATTGGTTTTGCCAGCCGCAGATCCTATATAAGGCTCCACCTCTGGGACCTCATTGCCGAATCCATAGCGCCCTTGTCCTATGAGAGGAAGCCTTGTTCCGGTTTGCCTATTCCGTGTACCAGTCCCGCCTGCTTACGTCCTCGACTCCGAACCTTCGCTGCCTGCCCCGACCTCTTGGCCTGACCTCGACTCCGACCTTGTCTACCGTTTTCTGTACCGCGTGACACCTCGGCCGCCTCCACAAGCCAGCCACATCAGGGGTAGCGACCTGGTGGAATCCTGCCGCAGCAAGTCCATCCCGCTTTGCGGCAGGCTCTGGTGAAAACTTAGACTTAGACTCTGCTCCCTGGTGTGGTCAGTACCATCGCTTGCGGCGGTCCAGTGGATCCACTACTCCGCCGCGTTACAGTTGGATTCGGCCATGGATCCCGCCAAAGTGCCGTTGCCCAGCGTGGAGGATCTGACGTCCTTCGTTGCCCAGCAATCGCAGCAGCTGGCGCAACAGGCGCAACAGTTGGATCAACTGATGGCCTTGATGCAACAGCTTATCGCCTCGCAGTGGCAATCTCCGCCACCTCCTCCACCCGTTCCTGCACCTGCCGTCTCTCCTGCCTTTGTGAGACCCAAGCTCCAACTGTCACTCCCCTCGAAGTTTGATGGAGATCCGAAGCTCTGCAGGGGATTTATTATGCAGTGCTCCATGCACGTGGAACTGATGGCCGATCAGTTCCCGTCTGAACGGGCAAAAGTTGCCTTCGTCCTCAGTCTGTTCTCTGGAAAGACTCTGGCTTGGGCTACACCCCTCTGGGACAGGGGTGATCCTGTGATGGGCGATTTACAGGCCTTCTTCAGGGAGTTCCCGTGTGTCTTTGAGGAAGACTGAGACCGCTCTCCTGAATCTGCGTCAGGGGGACTCCTCGGTGGGGGATTACGCCATTCAATTCCGCACCCTGTCCTCAGAACTAACTTTGAATGAGGCCGCCCTGTGTGCCACCTTCAAGAAGGTCCTTTCTAGTAGAGTCAAGGATGCTTGGCAGCGAGGGACCTTCCGGCATCTCTGACTGACTTGATCCATCTGGCCACACGCATTGACGTGCGTTTCACCGAAAGGCAAGAAGAGCTCCGTCTGCCCGGCCTCGTCGGTTCCCTCGCCTGGCTCCGGTGTTTCAGAAGCCTCCTCTGCCTCTTCCTCAGCACTCGGGCAAGGAGCCCATGCAGGTGGATTGTGTTCACCTCTCGGAACAGGAGCTATCCTGTCGCCGCGTAGAAAATCTTTGCCTTTTCGGCGAGATTGTCCACTTCGCCCATGTTCGGGAAATGCTCGCACCTAGGCCACGTGGGAGAGGCGTCCCTATGTGTGAGTAGTCCCTCTCCATGTCTCACCATGCCGGTGCAGATCATTACGAGCTCTGTATCGTGTGTCCAAGTTCCTGCCTTCCTGGATTCTGTTTCTGCCGGGAATTTCATGGATGCCGTCCTGGTATCGAAACTTCGGCTCCCGATGGTCCGTCTCGAGAAACCTCTGGTCATTTCCTCTGTGAGTGGAGAGATCCTGCGCGGTTTACCATCGTTTTTTCGCATGGAACCGTTCTTATGCGCTTTAGGGGCGCCCCATTGTGAGAGGATCTCGTTCTATGTGCTTGCCATGGCTGCAGCACCACGCACCTGTTTTGGACTGGAAGACTGGCAAAGTCACATGTTGGGGACAAGATTGCCAGTTCCGTTGTCTGGTGGCACCATGCCCGGTGCGCCACGCTACGCCGCCGGCGCCCTCTAAAACCCGGCCGGGGTTGCCGGCTTAGTACCAGGACTTCGCCGATGTCTTCTCCGAAAGGCAGGCCGAGACTTTGCCACCTCACCGTCCCTACGACAGTCCAATAGATCTCCTGCCCGGCAAAAGCCCTCCTCGGGGCAGGGTCTATCCACTGTCCGTGCCAGAAACCAAGGCCATGTCGGACTATATACAGGAGAATCTCAGTAAAGGATTAATCCGTAAATCCTCTTCCCCGGCTGGGGACGGATTCTTCTTTGTGGAGAAAAAAGATGGCTCGCTTCGTCCCTGTATAGCCTACCGTGGCCTTAATAAGATTGCGGTGAAAAACCGCCACCCACTGTCTCTCATCACCGAACTCTTCGACCGCCTACGAGGGTCCAAGATTTTTTCCAAATTGGACCTGCGAGGAGCCTATAACCTCATCCGCGAGGGCGACGAGTGGAAAACGACATTTAACACCCGAGACGGGCATTTTGAATATTTAGTTATGCCGTTCAGTCTCTGTAATGCTCCTGCCGTGTTCCAGGGCTTCATTAATAAGATTTTTCATGATCTCCTATACTCCTGTGTCATTGTGTACCTGGATGACATTTTGGTCTTTTCTCCGGATGCCAAGTCCCACCGTCTCCATGTGCGCCAGGTCCTTAGTCGTCTCCGAGAAAAACATCTCTATGCCAAGCTGGAGGGAAATGTCAATTCCATCAGACCAGTCTGCCCCTTTTCCCTTGGATACATTTATTTCTGCCAAGGGACTTCAAATGGACCCGGCCAAATTGTCTGCCATCCTGAAGTGGCCTGGTCCAGTCGGCTATCGGGCCAACCAGCGCTTCCTGGGGTTCGCCAATTACTACCGTCAATTCATTCCCCATTTTTCTATGCTGGTGGCCCCTATGGTGGCCCTTACGAGGAAGACTGGTAATCCGAAGTAATGGCCATAGGCGTTCACCCGGCGCAAGGCGGCATTCGCCTCTGCCCCCGTCCTGTCACGAGAAACCTTTCTTCCTGAACGTCGACGCATCTTCGGTGGGAGCAGGGGCGGTGCTTTCTCAGCGGGACTCTATGGGCAAGACGGTCACTTGTAGTTTTTTCTCGAAAACCTTCTCTCCTGCCGAGAAAAACGACACCATTGGGGACCGCGAGTTGCTGGCCATTAAGTTAGCCCTCGAGGAATGGCGTCATCTGTTGGAGGGGGCTCGCCATCCGATAACTATTTATTCGGATCACAAAAATCTGGCGTACCTTCAAACGGCCCAGCGTCTTATTCCCAGGCAGGCCCGCTGGTCCCTTTTCTTCTCGCGGTTCGATTTTGTAATTCACTTCCACCCAGCAGAGAAGAACATTGAAGCTGATGCCCTATCACGAGCCTCCGACGTTTTGGGTGAGGAGTCACCACCTAGTCACATTTATTCCTCCTGACCGTCGATCACTGTAGCCCCATTGGATCTCCGACAGGTACCCCCCCGGCAGACTTAGTGCGCCCGCGTTCGGGAGAGTCCTGAACTGGGGTCATTGCTCTAGGGTGCCGGTCAACCCAGGGATTCGTTTAAGACCGGGCTTGATTGCCCCCTACTATTTGGTGGCCAGACTTAGTAAGGAATTTTTAAGGACTTGTTGAATCTTACTTCCTGTGCCCACAACAAATCTTCCCACCTCAGGCCTGCGGGGCTGCTGCAACCTCTGCCCATCCCTAACCACCTTTGGTCCCAAATTGCAATGGATTTATTACGGATCTCCCTCCGTCAGCCGGTAACACCATCATTTGGATCGCTTCTCCAAGATGGAGCATTTTGTACCGTTGCCTGGGCTGCCCTCTGCACCTCGCCTTGCGACCCTCTTCTTCTTGCATATATTTCATTTGCATGGCCTTCCTCGGCATATCGTGTCGGATCGTGGGGTGCAATTTGTGTCCAGGTTCTGGCGGTCCCTCTGTTCCCAGCTTAAAGTAAACCTGGATTGTTCCTCGGCTTATCATCCCCAGACGAACGGGCAGGTGGAGAGGGTCAATCAGATCTTAGAGAACTACCTCCGCCATTTTGTGTCATCTTGGCAGGATGACTGGTCCGGCTTGTTACCCTGGGCAGAATTTGCGTACAACTCTTTGGATTCAGAGTCGGCTGGAGCTTCTCCATTTTTTGTAGTTTATGGTCTTCATCCCCGCCCACCCCTCCCGCTGGCTGAGGCCTCTGACGTCCCTGCTGTGGTCTCCTTGGTCCGTGACCTCAGGGCCATTTGGAGCGACACTCGGCAAGCCCTGCAACAGGCCTCCGCCCAGACTAAGTCGCGAGCGGACAGGCACCGCAGGCCTCCTCCTTCGTTTGTTCCTGGGGATAAGGTCTGGTTGTCTTCTAGATACGTTCACTTGAAGATCCCCAGCTATAAGCTAGGCCCCCGTTACCCCAGCCCATTTGTAGTCCTCAAAAAAGATCAACCCGGCGGCCTACAAACTCTGACTACCCCCCACAATGCGGATCCCGAACTCCTTCCACGTATCCCTGCTAAGCCTGTCATTTTGAATAGATTTTCCCAAAAGGTGTCTCCTCCTGCCCCGGTGGCCGATACCTCTGATGTCTTGTCCGTAGGAGAAATTTTGGCCACGAAGACCATCAGAGGGAAGCGTTATTTCCTTATTGATTGGAAGGGGTTCGGGCCCGAGGAAAGATCGTGGGAGCCGGAGGACAACATCATGGACCAAGGAATGCTTAGGAGATTTTTTCAGGCCAGGAGGAGTGGGGCCGAATGGTGGGTGGGATACTGTAACGAGTGAGCCCGCAGCTCAGGCTGGGGGCGCACTCGTTCCCCTGCGCCCCGGCTTGCACGCGCTCCCTCGGGCGCATTTACTTACCAGTCCGCGCACCTGCTTCCCCGTCGCTGTCTGCTGGGCCGCGCGCGCATCCCCGCTCCTTAGTGCGCGCGCTGGGTCTCTCAAATTCAAAGGGACAGCGCGCCGGTAATTGGTTTTGCCGGCCGCTGATCCTATATAAGGGCTCCACTTCTGGGACCTAATTGTCGAATCCATAGCGCCCTTGTCCTATGAGAGGAAGCCTTGTCTTGTTCCGGTTTGCCTATTCCGTGTACCAGTCCCACCTGCTTACATCCTCGACTCCGAACCTTCGCTGCCTGCCCCAACCCCTGGCCTGACCTCGACTCCGACCTTGTCTACCGTTTTCTGTACCGCGTGACACCTCGGCCGCCTCTGCAAGCCAGCCACATCAGGGGTAGCGACCTGGTGGAATCCCGCCGCAGTAAGTCCATCCCGCCTTGCGGCGGGCTCTTGTGAAAACCGGGACCCACTTAGACTCCGCTCTCTGGTGTGGTCAGTACCATCGCTTGCGGCGGTCCAGTGGATCCACTACTCCGCCGCGTTACAACGGATTTAGATGTGCATTCTATGCAGAATTCCTATCGGATTCTGCATCCAAATCTGACTTTCATCTGCTTTCCATTCACTGCAATGGGAAATCCACATATATGTGGACGGTTCTAAATTTCTCAACACAGATTTAAAATCCTCATTGCAGGAAAAAAAGAAGTGATGTCACTTTTTGAATGTAGAATCAGCTAGGATTCCGCATCGGATTGTTCAGAAGGAAATAAGCCCAATCAAAATGAGGCTACTCTGCAACAAAAGAAGCCGCTACGTTTCACATTCCACATCTAAAACACACAGAAAGGTGCATATTTAAAGGGGTTGTCTCACTACAAGGATTGCCTTTTATGTTAAAGATCTTGCAAAAACAAGTCACTTTGCAATACATGTCCATTAATAGTGTCCTACCTATTCCTAGATATCCCCTCTTGTATGGGCTGCATCAGCTCCTCAGGTTGCTATAGCTACAGACCTGTTCCATCTCTCCTGCCAGCACTGGTTGCTATAGCTACAGACCTGGCTTCTACTGCAGCCTAGTGGAAAACAGTAAACACAGCCCTGAATTCAAAATGAAACCAAAAAAACAGGACTGAGGTAAGATGAATCAATGTAGTGAGACAACCCCTTTAAGGCACAAAGTCAGCGCTGATTCCATGTTAGATATTCCGTCATGTGAACTTTCCCATAAACACATCTTCATTAACTTTTTTAATAGTTTTTATTTCCAGATTTGTTAAATACATGCCATTATGACCTACAATTAATGTATTCTATTAATTGATATGTCATGAAAATGTTCACATTGTATCTGTTAAACAGATCCCATGTTGTTCTATGGCTGACGGATGCTAAAGTCATCTGTCAAAGCCTGTGTTTAACCAATACATTGGAAGCATTACCTGGTGTATGTTTTAATAGCAGGCAAAAAATGTCTTGTAAACTCATCATATGACTCCTGAGGCAAGCTGATTGTGGTGGCAAGAAAAAATACCCTCCAAGAGAAAGGGTATGAGTATGAAAGCAACCTTGTTTTAGAAAGATGATGGGAGTAGATAAGGGAAATGTTCACATGATGGGCTTTAATAAGAAATTAAAAAATTATGAAAAGCAGACAGCACTTAAAAAAATGAAGGTTTATTCAACTCAATGGCAATGTTTCAGCTCTGAACAGAGCCTTTCTCAAGCAGTTACACACAATGTGAAAGTGCAATATATAGTGAAGTGATCATTGCCATCAATTGGCAATCAGTATAAAATTGATAATGCAGTGAAATAAGTATCACAATAGTTACAATGTAAAACAATAGTTTCAGTGTAAAGCAAACAAATCAAGCATAGGCAGAAGTGAACATCATGTATTGAATAGTGATGTACAGTCATATCCTGTGCAAACATCGTATTTCATACATAATGTGTGGTTCGATCACAATTCATCAGCTGTTCACAATACATAAATTGCCGTAATAAATAAATGAAAGCAAAAGTCCTTCTTTAGTGGATCAGTTTGATCAGCGCCGCAATGCTCTGGCGTCATCCTCAGTGAACTGCGCATGCGCAGAACACATATATTCCATCACCCTTAGCCGTTGGATACCAGAGAGCATCTCCTACTGCTCATGCGCAGAACTGGCATTACTCTCAGACAAGCAGAACACATATACCGGCGCATGCACAGTAGATAGATATTCTGTCACCCACATCCATTGGAGACCAGACAGCATCTCCTACTGCGCATGCGCAGAACCAGCAATGCTCTCAAACAAGCAGAACACATAATGTGTGTATAAGTAACACTTTTAAACAGGTGGGTATATCTATGGAGGACTGGTTCCAGAATAAAGTAAATCCCCTGAAATAAAGTGAACCTCCTACCAGGTTAAGGCAAACCACGTCAGTATAAACCGACATGGATATCAAATCCATGGTGTGTCCATGAAAGACAATCCCAAGCCGGAGAAGACATTTCAAGACAATGGGTCACTAACATTTATTACAGGGAGCTCAAGGTCCGTTAATGACAGCGCATATAAATGTATGGACCATAATGCCCAACATTATAAAATACCAAAAATTCATCTGTAAATACACAAAGAAATAACATAAATATCAGTAGGAAAGCCAGAAGATGGCAGAGAATTTTACATCCAGGGGAGGACAGGCGGCAATGAGACATCTAATCCACCAAGAAATCGGATAAAATATTTCAAAATCTAAAAAGAAAAGAAAAAAGATTAAAATCAAATAATACAGAAATACAAAGAATATAACATGCACAAACTGTGCTTATATTCCAAAGAGGATGAGGTCAGAACAGCGCATCAAATAGGCCAATAACTCTCGTATTCAAATGGCTTTCTACATATTTGAGGTAAAATTTTAAATTCCATATTAAGACCTTTAGGCTATGTTCACACGGCTTAACTGCGGGACGTAATTACGCCCCGCAATTACGCCGCGTGGCCGGGGGCGGAGCGGGGGTCCGGCACCTCACCCATTGACTTGCATCACCAGCAGCGCGTATACGCCACTGGTAATTCACATGTCACTTATCTCCCCCCGCGGCGGATTCGCCGAGCAGGGAGAGGAGACGTAATCCATAGTTCTCTATGAGAACTGTGGATTACCGTAATGACTGGGCCGTTTTCAGCCCATAATTTGCGCACTCCGGCGCGTAATTACGGACCGAAATACGTCCAGGATATTGCCGTGTGAACATGGCCTTAGGGTAAAGTGTATCTAGATATGTTTAAAAGTGTTACTTATACACATATATTATGTGTTTTGCTTGTTTGAGAGCATTGCCCGTTCTGCTCATGCACAGTAGGAGACACTCTTTGATCTCCAACGGCTACAGATGACGGAATATCTATCTATTGCACATGCGCCGGTACATGTGTTCTGCGCATGCGCAGTTCACTGAGGAGGACGCGGGAGCTGGCTGCTTTTCAGAATTTTTGGATTGGTCCTTTTTGGGCGAGCCCTATACTTTACATTTTACTCCACTGTTGTATCTCCATTTCTTATTAATAAAAAATTTGACACAGATTCCACAATAAGATTCAGATTCCGGCATGTAAATCTGACTTCCATTCATTTAAATGACTATTCTGCAATGTATTTCACAGTGTGAACTGCAGGCCAGATCTTTCACACCATGTATTTCAAATCCGTGCGGACAAAAAAAAATGGACATACCCATTCTTTCAAGCCGATCCTCCTCGGATCCTGTCTCGGCAGACATGACGTGGCTTAGCCTCAATGAGATGGGGCTAACCTGTGTTCAAATCAGAGTTCAAAAACCGCCTCTGTATGGTAAAAATACTTGCAGAAGTCCAGGGTATCACCTTTGATTTCTGCCAAGGATTACTTGATAGGAATAATCTAACGTGGAATATACCCAAATAGCTGTGCGATCTTTAGGCATAAAGTGCCTTGCGAAAGTATTCGGCCCCCTTGAACTTTTCAACCTTTTGCCACATATCAGGCTTCAAACATAAAGATATAAAATTTTAATTTTTTTGTGAAGAAACAACAACAAGTGGGACACAATTGTGAAGTGGAACGAAATTTATCGGATATTTTAAACTTTTGTAAAAAAATAAAAAACGGATATGTGGGGCGTGCAATATTATTCGGCCCCTTTACTTTCAGTGCAGCAAACTCACTCCAGAATTTCAGTGAGGATCTCTGAATGATCCAATGTTGCCTTAAATGTTGCCTTAAATACAGGTGCACAGGGAGTATATACCTAGAATATACAGATCACATTGCAAAGCCAAGATGATGAAAATGGACATAGGAAGAAATGTTAGAGAGGAGAGCTACATGGTTGCCCAAGGAAGGAAGATAGTGAGGATGCTTTGAGGACGACGCTAATGAGATGTTAGTAGTGGTTAAACATGAAGTTAGAAATTCCTCTGTATGCTGGCAGAGGTATGGTAAATCAGGGAGATAGAAGAGGCACGACATGTTCCTATTACATTGGCATTTACAATATAGCACAATGTTCCTTCTTCTGCCTCAGAATCTGAGTCCAGCCGCCGAGTGGGTATAAAGCCATCGTTCACTCTTGGGAACTCATTATAGGATTTTAAGCCTCAGGACGTCACCAAATACTCAGAATTAATAAGGTTCTTTAGACATTGGTATGTTAACTCTTCCACCATCCACAAGTCCTAATCTCCAGTAACTTGGAAGGGGTTAACAAGCTTACATTTCATTATACCATGTACATCTCTTCTCCCCTTACGCCACGTTTGGACACATCAATGCCGTTTCTCGGTTTCATTCCTTCGGTTTCAGATTACAATATTGTTTTTTATAACCTTGAGATTAGGCCCATTCTAGTTGTGTATAGGGCTCGTGGCTTTGCAGATCAGCAGTTATAGGGTTAAAGCCATGACACGGCAAGGAGACCCCCACCCCCAGGTGTAACTCTCCCGCACTGTGACGGGAATGCGAGTCTGTGTTCTGCTAAATCCCTACCTTCCTTTTAATCTCAGTCCCATCTGTTTTGGTTTAATATGAAAAATTAATCAGATGAAGAGGTAGAGAGAGAGGGAAAGAACCTTGCCAGCATCATGACCAGATTGTCCACGAGATGGGCCTTGTTTAACTTGTGGTCTCCCGCAGCTATGTGTCACCCTGTCCTTCCAGGAGAGGTCAAATGGCAAAGAATGGCAACAGCGAAATCTGTTTAGAAATTCTAAGTAATCAGCGGTGAAGTGGTGGATACAGTCTGATAAATAAAACAGGAGTGTGAACAGTGGTTATAAAAAATTAAGCAGATTCCTGAGAACAGAAGATACACTAGACTCATGGTAGGTCAATGGTGGTGCTCAGCTTTAGAGGTACTGGTTCTCATTGACGAGACCCAGCTAGATTATGGAGAGCTACAGGCAATGATCTATGGGAAAAAAGTATGCAAATTTGGAATCTTTAAGAGCAAAGAAAGTTGTGTCTCTAGTGCCACCTGTAGGGAGCTATTCTGTAAGTAAATGTCCATCCTTAAAGGGGTTTTCTCGTTTCAAAGATCATAGTTCTAAAGGAGGGGACCAAAAATCTAAGTTCGTAGGTCCTTGATTACCATAGGCAAAGTGCTATGGTTTAAGAGAACGGGCCGTTTGTTTAATGGTTGGGAATGAAGTGAGAGGTCCGGTCGGGTTACGTCCAGTTACAAAGTATGGAGAGAGAGTGAGAAATGTAGATATACACGATCGAGTTACACTTAGCTTTTCACTTCCAATGATTCCTTAGTCTCCGACAGCTGAGAACCTCTCTCCTCTCCCCCCGCTCACACAGAATGAATTCTTTGGGGCGTGTCTGCAGAGTGAAGACACTCCCTGCTGGGAGGAGAAGCTCTGCTTAGCAACCAGTATAAAAGGCTGCCAAATAATGAAACGATAAAACCCCTTAAATGAACTTTGGAATACAACTAAAGATATTAGGCAAAACAGAATTTCGTCCTAAAAGAAGAGACACCTATCTGTAGATAGTTGTTTTGGGGTTCTTGCTAGTGCAGATCAGGGTACTGCTTGGCTAGAGGGATGCCTCTGATGCAGGCGTGAGAGGTACTGCTTCTCATTAAAGAGACCCAGCTGGCTTAGAAAAATGCTCTGCACCAGGCAATCACAAGGTGTTATGGGAAAGGAGCTGAGAAGCTCAAGCGCCCTCTATGGGATGTAACAAATCCTCAATTTGCTTTTGACCCACTGGGTCTTTGGAAAGCAAAAGGGATATTTAGCCAAGCCAGCATCACCCATCTGTATACAGCCGTTTCGGGGTGTTTGCCCCTCGTCAGTACAGAGCAGAGCGATGCTAGCTTGGCTGAGTGGGAGGCAATGGCGCCCTCCAAAGGAGAGATCTTCCATTTCTGCACAAAGCAATGCACTTACAGGCAATGTTCCATGGGAAAAAGTAAGCAAATTAGCACGCCTGCTGAAGGAGGTAAACCTTCTGCCTAGCACTGTGAATTTACTAGAAAAGAAGATGTTATTCGGGATGGTTATTGGTAACAGAACAGGAGCCTAAAGACCCATTGGTTAGAAACCATCAAAAATGACACAGGAAGGAAGTGAAAGAACAGAGAAGCATGGCTAACAGAGTATCCAAGGGTCAGACACAACTGTATGGGTAGAAGAAGATTGCTTCTAAGCAAAATCTACAGTATTAAACATTAGGTTCTTAGTACACATATTGATCACATTTTATAAGCCTAATTTCTGATTAAAGGGGTTTTCTCACCATGCTGTTTTACAGCGCCATGGGCAGTTTTAGACTCACACTTCCTGGTCCGGCTCTGGGTGGTTCTACAGCAGTAATCAGCTCTGCTGTTCCTATGTCAATGACATGAGCGCAGGAGAATTATAATCTATAATGCACAAGGCCACAGAACTCTAAGGCTTAAAACTTGGGTAAGGCTCATTAACTTAGGTAAACAAGCTTCTGTGTTAAGACTCAGCAGGCAGTGACTCACCATGACCAGACTGACTGACTGATAGCAGCTTGGATCAATCAGATAAGAGATGGTCAGTAACCAAGAGAAACTTGTGTACACTTGCAGTAGATAAAATAGTCTGTATCTCCAGAACAAAGCAAAATCAAAGTAACAATGTATTTGGTAATAGTCTTCATTTATTTTTCCCTACATGTTAAACACTAATTATTATGGGAGAAAACCCTATTATTTTAAATTTATATACAGTAACATCCTATCTTATGTTGATGGCTGCTTGGAAGCCAATATTATCACTTTTATTAGAGGCTTTTATTATCTCACTGTCCACAATATATATATATGTACACATACTGCACAGTATTAGTTTTTTGTGGGATGGCTATGTATTGGAGGACACAGCCAACTACACATTCCTACCTGGTTATTAAAAAATAAGATATATACTTTTGGCATCTGTCAGTTTGAGCTTTGCTCAAGTAGACTATATGTTATCCTCATTGCCGTTACATGTGGATTGAACTTGAGCAACATAACATAAACCATGTGCAGCTTTTCAGTGTTGACATTCAGAGCCCAAGAACAGGACTGTGTGTCACCAGAAGTGGTGCAAATAGCACACCAGGGAATCGGAGGTGCAAAGTCACCTCCTATAAGTGTAGATAGGATTACATGCGTGCCCTGCATTTCCCTAGAGAACTTGTTATGTGAATATTGGCTATCTCCGAGCCTCTCATTATCTTCATTAAAGAGTGAATTTACCTACGCAGTTTTTCTTTCCCGTGGACCAAGTTAACCCCTGGTTGCAAATTAGGATAGGTAACTACAAAAATGACTTCAACTTTTCAACAAAACTGAGCTGAGCACTCAGTAGTATATGTCTGAACTTTGCTGAGCAGATGAATGTTTTCCGACAACAGGTAGCTGTCAGATTAGGGGCTTTTAAGTCCTTTATTCTCCCTTTATGGTAGCACTCATAGAGGACATGTGGCCATTCCTGATATGTCCGTTTTGGTAAATACTAGTGTTCCCCATGAGATAATAATACTGGAGAATTGTTCCTATAATCTCTATGTTGTGTGGTTCCCCTGTTATTCCTCCTAGAAATAAATTACCAATCTGTCAGCTGGGTGTTACCAATTTGGGGGGTTTGTCCCCGCACAGTCTGACATTGTCCAATCAGTGTGTGCAGGGACACGCTGCTCTGAAAACTAGAATGGTAATAACCTCTGACTGATTCTGTTACACTTTTCTAGAAGGAATAGCAGGAACAGCACAACACAGAGTTATAAGAAAAGATGCTCCAGGGAATACAAGCATTTACTTAAAGGGGTTGTCTCACTACATCGATTCATCTTACCTTAGTCCTGTTTTCTCGGTTTCATTTTTGAATTCAGGGATGTGTTTACTCACTTATACAGGCTACTATTGGCCAGCAGTGAGGAGCTGCTGAGGACACCAGGTCTGTAGCTTTAGTGACCAGCGCTGGCAGCCTATCAGGAGAGCTCAAACAGGTCTGTAGCTACAGCAACCAGTGCTGGCAGCCTATCAGGAGAGATCGAACAGGTCTGTAGCTATAGCGACCTGAGGAGCTGATGAGCCCATACAAGAGGGGATATCTAGGAATAGGTAGGACACTGTTAATGGAAACATTACAAAGTGACTTGTTTTTGCAAGATCTTTAACATAAAAAGCAGCAATCTTTGTAGTGAGACAACCCCTTTAAACATATATGTCAGGAGAGGTCACAGATCCTCTTTACGTCAGGCCTGCACAACATGTGGTCTTGTAAACCATTTATGGCAACCCACAGAAGGGAGAGGCCAATGGTCCCACAGTAGTTCTTCCCTCACATCCTGCAATATTGTGCAGGTCTGCTTTAAGGCTATAACCAGGGCCTGGACGACGGGTAGGCAAAGGTAAGCGACCGCCTAGGGCTCCACTTTATCCAAGACAGGAAGGGGGAGCAAATAGGTATGGAGTGGGCTGAATTTTACATTGGGAGCGGAGGGGTGGGGCGCTACATGCCTTATTTGCCCAGGGCACCAGAATACATTGTCCCAGCCCTGGCTATAACCACATTATTGCAACCTTTTCGGATTCTAGTTTGCTGAAGATCAGTCAATATAAGTTCGGAGGATCACTTTAAAAGTTTGAGTCTTATATATGGCTGTTTATGAGCTAAGATTTGCAACTTTAGATGAAATGCTGATCAGGAACATTACTGACAAAATAATGAAATCTGCTTCCTCCAAAGGACCAAATATAGAGAAACAAAGCCTGCCTAGTACCAGAGCCATTTCTCATTTAGAAACCTCATTGGCTTTAGTCTTGCGCATAGCCTTCATGAATCTTGATCAAAGCATCTTAAGAGACCTGTAAAATTTCCTGCATAGATCATCTATTTGATCAAGCCTGGTCCTGGTAAGACTGACAGCATCTCCTGAGGGTTCAGTTTACTGCAGAGCACTTGCTGTTTGTAGAAGAACTTCTTTCGGATTTGGAAAGACTCGGGTCACTTGATAACAGCTTATCGATCTCCAATGTTTGCCGTTCTTGCACGTTTGGCCGGTTTCACACATGGCAGAGTTGCTACTTATTTTACGTGCAAATTTATGGAGATAAAATCTGCAGCAGATTACAGGAGCAGGCCACAGTAACATAAAATAGCGGCATCAGCATGTCCAAAAATTGTGGTGCAAGTGTGACGTTTCGGCTACAGGCTGTTTGAGAAAGGCCGCTTGTCGCACTTGTATCACATGAAAAAAAGGTCTGGAGGTTTTGAAAATGCTGATGTCGCTATTTTTTGTTGCTGTGGATTGATTACACTGGACTTGGACTGTCTAGCTGCAGTTGTTCTGTTGTGTTCCTGCACCTTTGTTTTTTGATATATCTTACAACCTTTTTTCTTGTGCTCTATTTTTCAAGTTAATTACAGTAGCAAGCAAGTCATCCACATGGTGCAGACTTTTTCCACATGGAAATATGAGAGTGATGGAGATCTTCAAAGCCACAGCATGCTAGTGCTACAGAGTTGTATTAAAAGTGTGTTCTATCTTGTAATATGCACTATGAGGCTAACTTATATCTTGCACTCGGGCATATTCAGAACTTCAATAGAAATAAATGGGAGAAGAGCTGCACAAATGTGGCCATTTCCCAGTTCACTGAGGTTGGCTTGTAGCGAGCTGTGAGCTAGCCTCTGTGTATATTACAAGATGAGAAAAAGCTTTTAAGGGTAAAATCCACTGTGAATCTGCAGAAAAATATGCATGCAATCCATGTACCAAATTGCACTACTATTGGCGCAGATTTAGCTGTGGATTTTTTGCAGCGGATTCCAGCAGCTGAAATAAAAAAGATTTATAAAACCTTCTGCTGCTTCAATGCCAAGACTTTTCTGGTCTCCTGTCCAGTCCCTGGACTTCTGTCTCCAGCGGTGACCTGTGGACAGGCTCCAACTGGCCCACAGGGAAAAAACCCCGGTGGGTCCCGGAGACTGGTGGGAACCAAGATCAACTCCACTGGTGGGCCCAAGAATCAACTCCACAAGTGGGCCCCAAGAATCAGCTCCACTGGTTGGCCCCAAGAATCAACTCCACTGTGGCCGCAAGAATCAACTCCACTGGTGGGCCCCCAAAAATCAGCTCTGCTGGTGGGTCCAATGCACCCTAGTCCAATTCTTCCTTTCGAAAAACATCATGGGAAGAGGCCAGTAAATCAAGACCAGATGAGGACAAGGAAAGCCTTGCCACGGAAGTGCCAAAATTTAGGGAAAGTGAGTATACTGTTGTTTTTTCTTTACATTTTGCACAGTTTTCCAAACCTTAATATTTTGCATCAGATGCTTCAAATTGAAAACATGCATATTCAAACATGTTCACCCTGAGATTTTGTGGAATTTCTGTGGGAATCTGCGCTGTAATTCATAGGCCATAGATTTTTCTCCTGCAGATTTAAAATCTTTGCTGTTGGGGAAAAAAAAAACATCACCTTTAAACTAAAGAACAGGGGAGGGGAGACAGAAACAGCGCACACTAGTGCAATGAGAGTTATCTTTATAGTAAAAACAAAATGTTAGTATCACACTAACCTTTGGGAGTTGTGCTAACTGAGGCACAACACTCCCTAGAGCTTTAGATGATTTGGAGCCAGAAAGTAGGTCCTTTGAAGTCCGCTGCAGTGGGTCCCGGTAATGCTTTCTCCCAGCCAGGAGATAGCAGTAGGATACTATATAGATCGAGGTTGTTTCACCAGACACTGGACTACTGACATTAGAATTAAAAGTTTGTTTATTTACATATAAAAGAAGGAAGACGCGTTTCGTGCTATAATGCACATGTAACATGGAACCAGATGAAGTGCATCATAGCACAAAACGCGTCTTCTCTTATATTTAAATAAAAAAACTTTTACTTTTAATTCTAATGTCACTAGTCCAGCGCTGATTTGGTCTTGTTAAAAACACAAGAGGTGTCTGGTGAAACAACCTCGATCTATATAGTACCTTTAAACTGTAATTGGTACCCCACTGCTGTCCCAAGCAGCAAAGTAATCTGCATTGAATTCCGTTTTAAAATCTGTTATATAAACTTACCCTAAGCAAAGCTAGACAATCACATGCACTTTTCAGTTTATCGCCAGCCTCTGAGCGCAGCACATGTTAATTTTGCTTATCTAATAATTCAACTTAGTAAGTGCAAACCAAGTTCTTTATCGGTAAGAAGCAGCCTTTATCTCTTAACAAGTATAGGATTTATGTGAAGAACCTTCCATGTAGAAGCTATCTCATTTCTCAAGCTGAATTCTCTAACTTAAATTTAGGAGGATCACCTTGCTTTTCTTGCAAAAGATTAGATCTTATGTTATTTGGCCTTAAATGCTCTTATAAAACTGTTAGTTGTCTATACCTGGAGATATGTTGGTTTAGAAGTATCCTCTCGCTAATCCTTATATCATCTTCTAGAGAAGTAGAGCTTCCAAAATTGTCTATAAAGGCTTTTAAGGGTCTGACTCTGTGACATAAAATAGTCTTTGAGCTCCTGCATGGTACTGTGTAATGCACTTCTTAATACAGATAATAACTTTTTATAATTCAGGGACACTGCAATCAGAAAGGAGCTTTTTGTTAAAAACAATATGCCTGGGAAACTTTTATTTTAGAATTTTTGGCAATTTTTTATTTGTGCAGTCCTATGCAATTAAAAATTACATATAAAATATTGTCCTTCTCTAGCTTTGAGAAAAATCTTCTGTATGGCGTTTCAGACTCATCTCACTTTTCTTTAGCTGCTACTTATATCTACATAGTCTCATTACAAATAGTAGGTAATAACATAATGAGTGCTCTATTTTTCTCCCCACAGGGATAGATAAGATTATACTAGACTAGAACACAAGCAGGGGCGTAGCTATATGGGGTGCAGAGGTAGCGGTCGCTACTGGGCCCTGGAACTTTGGGGGGTTCAAAGACTCCTCTACCACATAAAAAGATAACAGTAATAATACTGTAGTAATAATAATAATAAGTAATAATAATTATAAAGATGATACATGGTAGAGGGAGGCCCTTTTACGGATTGTGCACTGGGGCTCTGGAGCTTTAAATTAAGCCTCTCAACACAAGCTACACATGAAAAGAAGATAGGGAAATTTTTTTCTTTACTGGGAGGGGGGGAGCCAACCAGAAAGGACGACTGTAATGCAAACCTCTCACTGCTGTGCCATCTGAGCTCACAGAAGAGAAACTATATAGTGGAACTTTTTAAAATTATGTAAAAAAAACCACTCAATTAAAAAAAAAACTATAATAATCGTATATTGCTTATCAGTATGTGAAAAGAAAAAAAATTGATGGTAGTCTCCCTTTCAGTAGCGAAGGTTCTTCTCTTTGCTTCAACTGCAGGTTACTGGAAAAGATTGTTTGTACCATTCAGGTGGTTTTCCACAGCATAAGAGGGAAATTGGAATTGGCCGTCCTCTGTTAGCTCCCTGTATTAATTAGATTCTTGTAAAAACTGTTACATATGGGACTGCTGTCCAAGCATCACTTTTGGATTAGAAATTAAGAAAATGTAGAGGTTTGTCTTCAGGTCCATAAACATTGGAGAAGAGTCATTAAAGGGGTCTTCTCACTGCATCGATTCATCTTACCTCTGTCCTGTTTTCTTGGTTTCATTTTGAATTCAGGGGCGTGTTTACTGGCTTCCACTAGGCTGCAGTAGAAGCCAGGTCTGTAGCTACAGCAACCAGTGCTGGCAGCCTATCATGAGAGATCAAACATGTCTGTAGCTTTAGCAACCAGTGCTAGCAGCCTATCAGGAGAGATCGAACAGGTCTGTAGCTATAGCGACCTGAGGAGCTGATGCAGCCCTTACAAGAGGGGATATCTAGGAATAGGTAGGACACTGTTAATGGACACATATTGCAAAGTGACTTGTTTTTGCAAGATCTTTAACATAAAAAGCAATCAGTTTAGTGAGACAACCCCTTTAAGCCAAGAGTGAACAGCAAAGGTCCAATGTGAGGGCCAAAGTCGTGTAGGAAGATGGGTCAGAATCAAGAGATCCCAAACTGTATAAAGGCTGTTCCTTAGTTATTAACAAGAGTTAAGTTTGTATGTAAATTGAAACAGGTAAATTTTTTTAGGTGTAACTCCAGCCAAAAATTTTGGGAAGGTTAACACCCCGTAACGCTTGTTTTGCTGCAGTTCTCCTGTTCAGAAGATGTCACCTCACGTTCTGTCCCTCAAGGAAATAATATTAGTCCCGCACATCTCGGTTATGTGAGTCTGTGATTTCTCAGTGGAAGGATTTTCATTTCTGTATAAGGTTTCAGTAAATCCATGGTACACCTCCCCTGAAATGTACAGTTGAAACCAGAAGTTTACATACACTATATAAAATTACACATCTGCAGGTTTTTTTCACTATCTGACATGAAATCAGAATAAACCTTCCCTGTTTCAGGTCAATTAGGAACCAAAATTATTTATATTTGCCAAATACCAGAACAATGAGAGACAATTTAAGGCATTTTTATTACTTTCTGCAAAGTCAAAAGTTTCCATACACTAGGATTACTCTGCCTTTAAACAATTTAGGACCGTCCATATGATGATGTCATGTCTTTGGAAGCTTCTGATTTTATTGGCAACATCTGAGTTAGCGAAACACCTGTAAATGTATTTTAATTCACACCAGAAACACACTGCTTCTGTGTGTAACATCATGGGAAAAAGTAAAGAAATCAGCCAAGATATCCGGAAGATAATTGTGGACTCGCACAAGTCTGGATCATCCTTGGGTGCAATTTCCAGATACCTGAAGGTACCTCGTTCATCTGTACAAACAATTATACACAAGTACAAACAAGATGGGAATGTCCAGCCATCATACCGCTCAAGAAGGAGACGGGTTCTGTGTCTCAGAGATGAATGTGCTTTGGTCCGACGTGCATATCAACCCAAGAACAAAAGCAAAAGACCTTGTGAAGCTATTAGCAGAAGCTGTTAAGATTGTGTCATTGTCCACAGAGAAACAAGTACTGTATCAACATGGGCTGAAAAGCCACTCTGCCAGGAAGAAGCCATTACTCCAAAAGAAACATATAAAAGCCAGATTAATGTTTGCAAATGCACAAGAACAAAGACCTGCATTTTTGGAGATTTGTCCTGTGGTGTGACGAAACTAAGATGGAACCATTTGGCCATAATGACCATCATTACATTTGGAGGAAAAAGGGGAGAAGCTTGGAAACCTAAGAACACCATCCCAACTGTGAAAAACGGAGGGTGGCAGCATCATGTTGTGGGTTTGTTTTGGTGCAGGAGGGACTGGTGCACTTCACAAAATAGATGACATCATAAGGAAAGAAGATTATATGGAAAAACTGAACCAACATCTCAAGACATCAGCCAGGAGGTTAAAGCTTGGGCGGAAAAGGGTCTTCCGAATGGGCAATGACCTGAAGTTACTGCCAAACTTGTTGCAAAGTGGCTTAAGGAGAACCAAGTCAATGTTTTGGAGTGGCCATCACAAAGCCCTGATCTCAATCCTATTGATAATTTATGGGCAAAGCTGAAAAGGCAGGTGCGAACAAGGCGACCCACAAACATGGCTCAGTTACACCAGTTCTGTCAGGAGGAATGGGCCAAAATTACTACCAACTATTATTAGAAGCTTGTGAAAGAAGATTCAAAATGTTTGACCCAAGTCCTACAGTTTAAGGGCAATGCTACTAAATACTAATGAAATGTATGGAAATTTTTAACTTTGCAGAAAGTAATAAAAATGCCTTAAATTCTCTCTCATTATTCTGGTATTTGGCAAATATAAATAATTTTGGTTCCTAACTGACCTAAAACGGGGAAGGTTTATTCTGATTTCATGTCAGATAGTGAGAAAAACATGCAATGGTGTCTTTTTATATAGTGGATGGAAACTTCTGCTTTCAACTGTGTATCAGTTATTTACAGCAAACATGTAGATTAATAGTGTAGGTATAGTAACTCTACACAGTGCAGCAATCAAGATTTACAAAATGCCGGTAATCCACAGATACCTCTGCATGCTTTCTCCTGCTGCTCACAGACTATACTTGTTATAGCAGCCCTACATCATACCTTTGTGCCGCCTCTTACCAGCGCTAATCTTGCTCTCATCCTGTTACATTTATCATTATCTGATCTACCTTATGCCTTATATCTATATAGATGTCTTTTGTGACAAAGGCTACGGCCGGAACGTCTAATATTATGGCATCTATTGTATCACTGTAACCTTTATACAGAATGTTCCTTGTAAGCATCATCTGACTATCTATTTTATGAAAAATAAAATACTCCATTATTTGTATAAATCAAGAATTGGTGTGTCGTGGTTTTCTACTACTATCGTGTTTTCCCAAAAATAAAACATCTCTGAAAGTAAGACATAGCAGAGATTTTGTTGAATTCCCTAATGTAAGGCACCCCCCCAAAAATAAGACATAGCGGAAATCATTGCTGCAACTCCCCATACACAAGGCTGTCCCTAAGGGTGGGCAGAGAGAAAGGTGGAGGGGAGGGGGGACGGGAGTTCCCAAGCCCCGCTCACCCTGAGAAACGGTCCTGGGACATGTTGTTGTAGAAGAGTTTTGAAGGACCTGTGCAGGAGGTCATGTGACTGTGATGTCACCACAGGTCCCGAACATCCCAGGACAGGAGACAGATTACAAGTAAGTGAGGAATGTGGTGTGGGGGGGAGAACAGAGCAATGATACTAACACACACATCTCACAGGATGGCCAATGGGTCAGGCTGGAAATTCTAGTTCTACAAGTCCCAGCATGTCACATTTGCCATCCTTTGAGATAAGTCACTGCAGCTGCCATAACATATCCTTTACATACATATACTATGGTTTGTGACTCTACACTTTGTATATATATATATATATATATTATATATTATATATATATATATATATTATATATATATATAGATAGTAGATAGATAGATAGATAGATAGATATAGATATAGTTTACTAACACAAAACACTAGTATAGCATGCTATAATTTATTTGTGAACAATAAGACATCCCCAGAAAATAAGACATAGTGCATCTTTAGGAGCAAAAATTAATATAAGACGCTGTCTTATTTTCGGGGAAACAGGGTATTTGTAAACTAGTCAATGTTTGACCTTACCACTGAGCTCCCACCACCTAGGTGTGCGTTACCCTTTATCTTGCTAGACTACTCAACAATCAAGTTAGGCTTGTCCCCACGGTCCGGGTTTTCAACCGATTTTACCGACGGGTTTCGGTTGTGAAAGCCGTCTGTAAACCAGGTGTCAACCTTTTACACGGACTTCAATGGAAAACCCGTGCAGCGGTCCACACTGCAAGGATTTTCCGGCGGATGTTTTTTTACACCGCCGGCGTTCTGAAAAAACATCGAACATGTTCATTCTTCTCTCCGGTTTCCGGGCGGAACATAAACATGTCAGCACGAAGTGGGAGGGCTTGATGCGCAAACTGCAGACAAGCTGCCCGCCTGCGTGCTGTGTACACGGCCCCTAAACAGAGCAAATGCCGGTCAGAATTTCTGACCGGTGATTGTCCTGTGCTGTGTAAACAGCCCCTTAGACACACACAGATTCCATGGTAAGTTACAGAAAAACAGTGCAGCAACTTTTTTTTTTTTTTACACCATGATGTAAATCCAAAGGACCCCAGGCCTAAGGGAGAATTCCTGTGTTCACCTCTCACAAGTCGGCTCCTGAAGTCATACACATTTGCTGCGTGATATAATAGATGTTCTTCAGGCCAGCAATTCATGGGCAGTGTCTTCTGGCAATTTCTGCCATTTACTAAACCATTAATTAAATCAGCTGCTCTGAGACATAGACGTGCTGAAAGTACATGTTAGAGCTGGTTTAATTAATGATTTGGGTAGAGAAATACCACTCTTTGTTTCATTACCATTAAATGCATTGTACATGCCTGGCTGGATGAGTACTTACCACATCGTTTTTTGTGGAGAACTTTTAGGGTGATGTGGAAATATATCAGATGGATCTCTTTGTGCAGCAAAAGCAGAAGGCTTCCTGCAAACATCATCAACTACATTGAGTTACTGGCACAGCACCACAAACACATAGCAACTAATTAGGCCCCATGCGACCTCCAATGGATGAGCAACTTTGCCGTTAGCATCCTGCATACTGGCATGGTGGCTGCATAGGTGCTAAGCACATTGGCTTAGTGGTTATCATGATGTAGAACAGTGGCTCAGTGGTTAGCACGGAGTAGCACACTGGGTCAGTGGTTAGCATGGTGTCGCACAATGGATCAGTGGTTGGCATGGTGTAGCACACTGGCTCAGTGGTTAGAATGATATAGCACACTGGGTCAGTGGTTGGCATGGTGTAGTACAGTGGCTCAGTGGTTAGTACAGTGTAGCACAGTGGCTCAATGGTTAGCAGGGTGTAGCACACTGGCTCAGTGGTTAACAGAGTGTAGCACAGTGGCTCAGTGGTTAATACAGTGTAGCACAGTGGCTTAATGGTTAGCATGGTGTAGCACACTGGCTCAGTGGTTATTACACTGTAGCACAGTGGCTCAATGGTTAGAATGGTGTAGCACACTAGCTCAGTGGTTAACAGAGTGTAGCACAGTGGCTCAGTGGTTAGTACAGTGTAGCACAGTGGCTCAATGGTTAGCATGGTGTAGCACACTGGCTCAGTGGTTAGCATGGTGTAGCAAACTGAATCATTGGTTAGCATGGTGTTACACAATGGCTCAGTGGTTAGCACGATGTAGAACACTGGGTCAGTGGTTAGCATGGTGTAGCACACTGGCTCAGTGGTTAGAATCATGTAGCACACTGGGTCAGTGGTTGGCATGGTGTAGCACACTGGCTCAGTGGTTAGAATGATGTAGCACACTGGGTCAGTGGTTGGCATAACAGACATGGTGAATAGACTTGGTTTATTCTTGGTTTTCTACAATGGTTTATTATTGGTTTTAGACAAGTATTTAGACAAGTAAGTCGTAATTCGCCTTGATTCCTACTTAGAGTACTCGTCGTATAGATGGACCCTTATTATGGATTTTAGTGCCCGCTGTATTTTGTGTTTCAGAATTAGCTTTTTGCAACCACAACCGTGTGCACCAAGCACCCATGCAAATTGCAAATAAGGGTGCTGGTCAACTTTTATATTTTTTCTCAAAATATAAGAGAGGTACAAATCATTCCATTATACATTTTCTCTCTGTAGGTTCCACTCCTGGTTTTGGCTTCCAAACACTGATGCAAAATACTGACTCAAATATTGTCCTGTGACACTGACCATACAGCTTCTACAGAGTCTGTCTTAGCGGACTCCTGAATGGCTATTACAATACATTACAGTGTTACCGCAGTACAAAAGCAGGGAATATCTATCTATCCATCTATCTATCTTATATTTATCTATATATCTATCCATCTATCTATCTTGTATTCATCTATCTATCTATCTATCTATCTATCTGTCTATCTATCTCATATCTATCAATCTCATATCTATCTATTTGTCTGTCTGTCTATCTATCTATCTATATTACTGTAAAGCAAGACAGATTTGTCATATAAGACTTCAAAAAAAAATCCAGTGTGTCCACTGTGGTCCCTGACTCTAAAGGCCCCCATATACATTCGAGAAAAGTCTATTTAGGTGTACTGTATGTGACTGACTATCGTATGTGAATGGCTTCCTGACTTTTCCTTCCCTGACAGACGATGTTGGAGAAAAGAAGTCGAATTTCAATGCCTGAACCTTTTATTCTTAAGAGAGATAAGCCACTACCAGAAGAGTCTGACTGTGACTTTCTTCTCTATTCTCATCAAAAACACATGGACACTTGGCTCAGCCGAGCATGCATGTGTTTGGGGGAGTTGGGAGAAATAGCTGTCGTGAGTTCGTTCAGTGGATAGCTACTGAAGGTGTATGAGCAGGTTATTCTCACTATTCTCAAGGACCACTGTACCTGAAAAGCCTTGCTAGTTATTTGGCTTAAAGGGAACCTGTCACACTGAACATACTACAATATCAGTAGCACTCTAGAAACACTAAAAAGCAGTCAAAGAGGACATAAGAATTTTTGGAACAGCATTTCTACTAATATGAAATATATGAAAAAATGTGAGGTTCTTAGTGTACAATTTTGATCAAAACTGTAAATGCCCACCTACCGCGGCAAGGTGACTCCAATTCAGGTGGGAACCTACGCTATATGCTACCTCTCTAGGTGTCTGTTCAGACCTCCACACTTCAGGGTTGGAAGGTTCCAGCTATAAACCTGATCTAATTAAAAAACCTGTGCAGGTGGGCAGAGTGCATAATCCAAGCTGGTAGGTAGGTGGGCATTTACAGTTTTGATCAAAAATGTACAATAAGAACCTCAAATTTTTTCATATATTTCATATTAGCAGAAATGCTGTTCCAAAAATTCTTATGTCCTCTTTGACTGCTTTTTAGTGTCTATAGAGTGCTACTGATATTGTATTGTGTTTGCATAGCTTTTGCTGCCACAACAGTGTGCACCTATACGTTTATTCTTCAAAATGGATGTGCTAACCAGATTTTGAATTTACACTGAAAATACTATCGGAGCTGCAGGCAGCATGTTATCGAGCAGGAGGAGCTGAGCAGATTGATTATATAGTTTTGTGGGGAAATATTCAGTAGAACTTGTAATTCATTAGTTTTATCTCTGCTTATTTTTGGTTAAGGAGTCCAGTGGGCGGTCTTAACAATGATTGACAGTTATTTCTGTATGCACACTGATACAAGGAAGACTGTCAGTCACTCATAAGACCGCCCACTGGACTCCTTAACCAAAAATAAGCATACATTAAAATGAATGAATCTTTCCCACAAAACATTATATCAATTTACACAGCTCCTCCTGCTCTTTAACATGCTGCCTGCAGATCAGATCACATGTTCAATGCGATGGGTTCCCTTTTAAGTTAAAGGTCAAAACATAATGTGATTGTTTTATAGCAAACAGGCTAAATTAACATAAACTGGACAACACATTTTCTGACGCTTGATTAGAACATAGCCTGTTTCCCAGAAAATAAGACAGTGTCTTATATTAATTTTTGCTCCTAAAGATGAGCTAAGACTTATTTTTAGGGGATGGTTTTTTTTTTCTATGAACAATAATTCACATTTATTGTTGAACAAAACAACATGTATTAATATACTGTAGTGATTTCATCACAAACATCAGCATAAGCGGCCAAACTCTGAATTGCATCAAAAAAATGCACTATGTCTTATTTTCAGGGGTGTCTTATTTTCGAGGAAACAGGATATGGATGATTGGAGAGCGGCATCCTAGGGCCCCTTTTCTTATAGTCAGAGCAGAGAACCATTAGGTAGTGCATCTGTAAGTCAAGACATACAGTCATATGAAAAAGTTTGGGCACCCCTATTAATCTAAATCATTTTTAGTTCTAAATATTTGGGTGTTTGCAACAGCCATTTCATTTTGATATATCTATAACTAATATTGCACATTTTTGTGTTAGTACAATAAACCTCATTTCAATCCGGAAATATTACTGTGTCCATCAGTTATTAGATATATCAAATTGAAATGGCTGTTGCAAACACCCAAATATTTAGAACTAAAAATGATTAAGATTAATAGGGGTGCCCAAACTTTTTCATATGACTATAAAAGCCAAAATCAGTGGTTTCTTGGTATTCACTAAGACAAGTTGGTTGGTGCCGCCAGGTGTGACCTCATGACTCTTCTTCATCAATAATCCAGTTTTCTATGACCGTCCTTTTCAGGTTCCTGCCTGCGGTGCCTGGTGGATGTTGTCCCAGTAAAGAACGAGGAGGGAGATGTCATCATGTTTATCTTAAACTTTGAGGATCTGGCCCTGCTGCTGGCAAGGAAAGCTAACAAGACTCTTCATCAGAGGTTGACACGAGCTGCCTTCAATTCAGGTCAGTATCTTGTGTTCTGTAGGACTGATCTTTGCTTGGTTTAAACTTTGCCTAAAATAAACTCTTGTGGCTTAAAGGGAACCTCTCACAGTGAGCATTGTATCTGATCTGCTGAGGACATGCTATCTGATCTACAGGCCCCATGTTATAGAGCAGGAGGAGCTGAGGACATGCTATCTGATCTACAGGCCCCATGTTATAGAGCAGGAGGAGCGGAGGACATGCTATCTGATCTGTGGGCCCCATGTTATAGAGCAGGAGGAGCTGAGGACACGCTATCTGACTGTGGGCCCCATGTTATAGAGCAGGAGGAGCTGAGGACATGCTAACAGATATACAGGCCCCATGTTATAGAGCAGGAGGAGCTAAGGACATGCTATCTGATCTACAGGCCAAATGTTATAGAGCAGGAGGAGCTGAGGACAATGCTATCCTGCTGCTAGCAGGCCCATGTTATAGAGCAGGAGGAGCTGAGGGACATGTTATCTGGAACTACAGGCCCCAAGTTATAGAGGCAAGGTAGGAAGCTGAGACATGCTATCTCGATCTGTTGGGCCCTTGTTATAGAGCAGGAGGAGCTAGGACATGCAATCTGATCTGTTGGCCCCATGATTATAGAGCAGGAGGAGCTGAGGACAAGCTATCTGATCTACAGGCCCCATGTTTAGAGCAGGAGGATGCTGAGGACATGCTACCTGATCTACAGGCCCCAATCGTTATAGAGCAGGAGGAGCTGAGGAACACGCTCACACTGATTTTCTGACCCCAAGTTTATAGAGCAGGAGTACTGAGGACATGACTATCTATCTACAGCCCCATGTTATAGATGCAGGAGGAGCTGATGACTGCTATCTGATCTACAGTGCCCCCAAGTAAAGAGCAATTAGATGCTGTGTGTCATGCATCTGATCTAGCATGACCCAGTTATAGAGCAGGAGAGCTGATGACATTGCTTTCTGAACTACAAGGCCCATGTTTAATAAGAGCAGGAGGAGCTGAGGACAAGGCTATCTGATCTACAGGTCACCATGATATAGAGCAGGATGAGCTGAGTACATAGCTATCTGATCTCAGGCCCCATGTTTAAAGCAGGAGGAGCTTGAGACAAGCTATCTGATCTGTAGCCCATGTTGATATAGCAGGAGGAGCTAAAGGACAATGCTAAACGGATCTGCAGGCCCCATGTTATAGAGCCAGGAGGAGCTGAGGACCTGCCTATCTGAATCTACAGACCCATGTTATAGAGCAGAATAACTGAGGACAGGCATCTGAATCTACAAGGCCCCATGTTAAAGAGCAGAGGAGTGAGGACATGGCAACACTGATCTACATGTCCCAAGTTATAGATCAGGGGAGCCTGAAGGACATGCTATCTGATCTGCAGGCACCCATAGTTATAGAGCAGGAGGAGCTGAAGGACATGCTATCCTGGAACTACAGGACCCATGTTATCGAGACAGAATAAGCAGAGTGACAGCTATCTGAATCTACACAGGCCCCATGTTATCAGAGCAATATAGGAGCTGAGGACAAAGTCAAAAGTATACATACACTAAGGATTACTAACTATGACTTTAAAACAATTTGCGAAACGCCCATCTGAGAGATGTCTGTCACTGGAAGCCTCTGATAGGTTTATATGGCAACATCTGAGTATATAGACACATCAGTGGATGTATTTACAATTGCACACAATAAACACACTGCTTCTGTGTGCAACACCAGAGGGAAAGTCTAAAAGAAATCAACAAGATATCATTGAACAGAAAATTGTGGACTTGCCAAGCCTGGGTTATTCTTGGTACAATCTTCCAGATACCTGCAGGTGCCTCATTCATCTGTACAAAAATTATACACAAGTAAAAACAAAGATGGGAATCTCCAGCCATCATACTCCTCAGGAAGGAGAACGGGTTCCTGGCCTCAGATCTTACGTGCATTGTTCCAACAAATGTTTCAACCCAAGAACAAAAGCAAAAGACCTTGTAAAAGATACAGGTGGACAGCTGATAAGATTTGATGTGGATTAATCCACAGTGAAACACGAGTACTCTATCAACATGGGCTGAAAGGCTGCTGTCCCGAAGAAGCCAAATACTATCATTCAGATAGTAAGAAAAAAATTCATAGTGTCTTTTATATAGTGTATGTAAACTTCTGGTTTCAACTGTACCTTAGCACCTTACTGTAGACACATGCATGGTTTGGTCTCATGTCTTACAAGTGAATGATGATACATAATTGCTGCAGATTTTACCATTGTTAAGGAATATAACATGCATATTTTGCATCAGATTTTTCAGTGACGCAAAATAACGTCATCCTTCCCTCTCATTCCCGTTTCTGTTTTTCAGAAGATGGGTCAATAATGAAACCGGGTTTCATGAATTCCTCCTCTGATGCCGATCTCATGAGGTACAGGACCAACAGTCAGATACCCCAGTTTACGCTCAACTTTGTGGAATTCAACCTGGAAAAGCACCGGTCCGCTTCCACCACCGAGATTGAGATTGTTGCCCCCAGTAACGCCTTTGAGAGGACGCAAAATGTCACCGAGAAGGTGACTCAGGTGAGATTCATTTTTTTTCACCACAAACATGGCAGATGGTGTGATACTATATATCTCAATATACACTATATCATATGCTGTGTAATAGCCTTGCACTATATAATCAGCACCAATATTTAAATCAAACACTAAGGGACGTCATGTATGAACGTGGCTGCGCCATTTTTTAGCATGCTTTGAGCCAAAGTGTCAGAGCCCTTTCTCAGTTTAAATAACCCGTTAAAAACCCAAACCTGACACTTTTGTATGCACAATGATGCAGGGGCTTGCAAAGTGCCAAAAATGCAGCAAAGTTTGTCACCAAATAGTCATACAAATCCATACCAGTTTCAAGGTGGCATAGCTGAGACTACTGTTGGGGTACAATGGGACACATTTTAAAGACTGTAGACACTTTCAAAATACTTTTGGGAACGCAACCCATTAAAAACAGGTAAAAGGGTGGGTCAGCCCCCAATTCATACATTCCTTTTAAATCCCAAATATTAAAATTTAACACATAATTGTCAATGGAAGTTATTTTAGCAAAAATGGAATAAACATAGTTGCCAAACTTTCAAAAATGAAAAAGCAGGGGAATTTGCATGGCACCCCACTTGTTGGTATGCCACCCCCCTTAAAAAAAACCACACCCCACTCCACCTAACGCATAACGGGTTTGGAAGAAAACCAGGAGATCCCTTATACCAGGTAAGCCCCCCAAACCAGGTAGTGCCCCCTTTCAGGCGGTAGATGCCCCCTTGTAGCCAAATAGATGCCCCCCGTAGCCAGGAGACCAAAAATTTTTAAACCAGGTAGATCCCCCCCTTTTTTAGCCGGTAGGGCCCCCATTGTTAGCCCGGTAGGTGCCCCCATTTTAGCCAGGTAGTGCCCCCACTTTTGCCCGGTAGTGCCCCAGTGTTTGCCAGGGAGTGCCCCCATTGTTTGCCAGGGAAGCCCCCTTGTTGCCCAGGGGAGTGCCCCCTCTGTTGAGGTATGCCCCTCTGTTTTCCCGGGGGTCCCCTTGTTAGCAGGGATGCCCCAGTTTTCCAGGGGAGTGCCCCCATTGTTGCCCGGTAGTGCCCCCCCCGTTTCCAGGTAGTGCCCCCTCTGTTGCCAGGTAGTTGCCCTCTCGTTGCCAGGGGAGAGCCCCCCAAAGCTAATAAAAAAATTAAATAATAAAAACCACTTACCTTACCAGGTCCCCGCACGGGGCCCCCCCCGACCGATCCCCCTTTTCCGCGCAGGGGGGGAAATAGAGAGCCGCGCGTCACTCCCCCCGCAGCCGCGCGTCAACCCCCCCGCGCCGTTTTACCTGTATACGGCGCACACACCCCGCCGTACAACAGGGGGGAGGAGGGAGGAGGGAGCGATCCCTGCTGGCTCCTCCCCGCACAGTGGACCGGGGCGGGTGAGGGGCCGTGGGGCCGCTGCACCCCCGTGGGCGGTCCCGCCCAAGAGTAGCGCACCAGCTTACTCTTGCGCCGCGGTAATTAAAGGACCCGCCGCCTGCAGGGCGGGAGGAATTGCCAACTTCCCCCTTCAGGAGGCTGGGAGGGGACCCCAAATAGCGGGACCCCCCCCCGCCAAAAAAGGGAGAGTTGGCATGTATGAATATAATATGCCTAATATATAATATAATCATTGAAATGTATATTAAAGCAGGCTATTGTCACTTCTCCCAAGGAATACTATACCTGAATGGTTTTTCTGGACAGGCTAGGACTGGCCCACGGGGGAATAGGGGAAACCACTGGTGGGCCCCTGAGCATAGTAGACCAAAAGTTGTTTTTTTAACTGCATATACATTCTCAGAAGAGGCAAAAAAGCATAGAAAGAGTGGCAAAAAGCAAGAGGCAGAGTACAGGAGGGATCTGCAGTCATTTACAGTAGCTGTAGGGTGGGCCCTTAAAATAAACTCTACCGGTGGGCCCAGAAACAGCTCAACTGGGGGGCCCCTAGAATCAACTCCAACTGTGGGCCATAGGCACCCCAGTCAGACATTGTTTCTGGATATTCTGTTTCACCATCTAGCATAGCCATGTTCTGATTATCTATAATGTGATGCATTCATTCAAGGCAACCTTTAACAGAGTTTCAGCATTAATCTTAAAAAAAAAAAAAAAACTCTCGGTAACCTGGTTCATCATTTCCGAGACAAGTTTTATCTTGAAGAATTCCTTGAATTGCTCCATTACTTTTCTAATACATTTGTTCTATATCCCGAAAGCGCCATCTAGTGGTTATTGGTGATCATTGAATGTGTTGATGTTGATAAGAATTATTATGAAGGAACTGCGATACAGATGTGATAAAGATCATATATATCCGGGGCAGACGTACTATTCGTGGATCCTGAGCAGCTGCAAGGGGCCCAGTAGGTAAGGGAGCCTCTATAATCTTACATAAGCATTCTATGGTCTATTGGATTGCTTGCAAAAGCCGGAGCCCATGGATTTTGTGGCTTACAATTGTACAATAGATAGATTGTTAGAGAGACATAAACAGGCTTGGACTGGTCCATATGGGAGCAGGGGAAAACCCCAGTAAACCCCTGGACATGGTGGGTCCCTGGGCATAGCAGGCCTGGGAGGGACTACATTTGGGGAGGAAGGCAAAGACGAGGCTGAGTGCAAGAGGCATGTGCACTCATGTACAGTAGCTATATGGTGGGCTCAAAAAGTTAACTCCATTGCTGCAACTGGTGGGTCCCAAGAATCAACTCCACTTATTGCCCCGAGAATCAGCTCCACTGGTGGGCCTCAAGAATCAACAGCAGTGGTGGGGCCCAAGAATCAACAGCAGTGGTGGGGCCCAAGAATCAACAGCAGTGGTGGGGCCCAAGAATCAACAGCAGTGGTGGGGCCCAAGAATCAACAGCAGTGGTGGGACCCAAGAATCAACAGCAGTGGTGGGACCCAAGAGTCAGCAGCACTGGTGTGTCCCAAGAATCAACTCCACTGGTGGCCCCAAGAATCAACTTCACTGGTGGGCCCCAAAATCAAACTCCATGTGACCCAAGAATCAACTCCACGGTGGGCACCAAGAATCAACTTCACTTGGTTGGGCCCCAAGAATCACTCCACTGGTGGGTCCCAAGAATCAACTCCACTGGTGGGTCCCAAGAAATCAATCCACTGGTGGCCCCAAGAATCAACTTCACTGGTGGGCCCCAAGATCAACTCCACTGGTGGGTCCCAAGAATCAACTCACTGGTGGGCCCCTAGAATCAACTCCACTGGTGGGTCCCAAGAATCAGTTTCACTGATGGGCCCTAAGAATCAACTCCACTGGTGGGCCCCAAGGATCAACTCCACTGCTGGGCCCCCAGGATCAACGCCACTGGTGGGCTCCAAGAATCAACTCCACTGGGGGGCCCCAAGAATCAACTCCACTGGTGGGTCCCAAGAATCAACTCCACTGGTGGGCCCCAAGGATCAACTCCACTGGTGGGCCCCCAGGATCAACTCCACCGGTGGGCCCCCAGGATCAACTCCACTGGTGGGCTCCAAGAATCAGTTCCACTGGCAGGAAATATGAACCACAGTCTGACGCTGGACATAAAGGGTCCTTTTCGATGAGTTCTGGAATAAGAGGCCTGTATAATGTTTCTGCATAAGCCGCCTTTACACTCTGTGTTCTTCCCAGATATATAGTTTATATTTGTGAAGAATGCACAATAATTTTTTACTTAAAACAACATAAAACCATATCAATTATTAATTCAAGGGTATACTCACTAACAATAGGCATTTATTGTGTATCCATAAGATACTTCATAAATATCTGATTAGTGCATTACTGATTTGTAGTGACACATGTGAGTTGGTTGTTTAAGGGGTTGTCCACATCTAATTGTTTTTAATGTAGATAACATGAAATTGTAAAATTGTCTAATATACATGTATTAAAAGTCTGCTACTAAACATTTATACCAGTGTAGTCATCCCAGATCTAGAAAAAATAATGGTACAGCCCACATTTCTGTCAACAGTAATGGCTTCCATGGAGTAGCTCTATGGACTAAATGTGGTGTCAGTCATGTGACCATCACACAGGTCACGTGACCCTGGTATCCAGGTAACAGTAGTGTATGGAGAAGCAGAACTTCTCCAGTATTACTCCCTCCAGCAGCTTCTTATCATGTGACCACACAGGTCATGTAACCCTGGTATCCAGGTAACAGTAGTGTATGGAGAAGCAGAACTTCTCCAGTATTACTCCATCCAGCAGCATCTTATCATGTGACCACCACACAGGTCATGTGACCCTGGTATCCAGGTAACAGTAGTGTATGGAGGAGCACAACTTCTCCAGTATTATTACCTCCAGCAGCATCTTATCATGTGACCACTACACAGGTCATGTGATCCCCTGGTATACCGGTAACAGTAGTGTATGGAGGAGCAGAACTTCTCCAGTATTACCTCCACCAGCAGCGTCTTATCATGTCTGTTAGTGTCTGTGGAAAAGATGTCACACATTTGTCTCTGTCTCATCTTTCTGCTTTGTTTTTCTTTTTAGGGAAGGTTTACACCACTGATTTGGGCACTGATTCTTGCGAGATTCTACAATGAATTCATGTCAAAATCAGTGTCCAGATCTGACTGCAATCCACTTGACATTGTTTCTAATGGAAAATCTGCATCATAGTGCACACAAGACTGATTTTCCTGGTTTTCTTACATGTCAGTTCTTCGGGCGGATTACGTGCTGAATTCTTACATAGCATATTGGAGGTTGAAAATCTTCCTCTGAAATCAGGGTCAAATCCATGTCCAAAATCTGTGCTTATTGGCATGGATTTTAGGCATGGGTTCCACCCTGATTCAGCCCTAACATTTACAGTGTTGCTAAGGGACTTCCTGGATTTGATCCATGCTACGTTCCTGACTATTCTCTGCCTGCTGCCAGCCCCGACCTTACCACAAGTTACCGGACTACGTTTTGACCTTACCACTTGTCTACCGACTATGTCTCTAGCCTGCTTCTACTGTACCATGACCACACCTTCGATGTCACCGTGAGCAGCCACATCAGGGTTAGCGACCTTAGGGTCCCCCGCAGCAAAGTCCAACCGGCCTGGCGGCGGCCCCTGGTGAAACCCGGGGGGGGGGGGCTCCTTAAACGCTGCTCCCTGATGTGGTTTATATCCATCTGTCACATTGACCCAGAGGATCCACTACCTCGACCTGTCACAATATCCAGAGATCGTCTTTTCGAAATAGACAGATGAGTGCCTCCACCATTGCTGCAGCGGTTAAAGGATTGGGGAGGGGGGTCAGCCAGTCAGTGCTCAGGTCACATGCTGCATCAAATTGGTCTGCATTGCTGTCATCCTAGAAGGAAGCCTTTTCTAAAGATGATGCACCAGAAAGTCCGCAAACAATTTGCTTAAGTGGAGCAGACTAAGGACATGGATTACTGGAATCATGTGCTGTGGTCTGATGAGACCAAGATAAACTTATTTGGTTCAGATGGTGTCAAGCATGTGTATTGGCAACCAGATGAGGAGCACAAAGACAAGTATGCCTTGCCTACAGTCAAGCATGATGGTGGGAGTGTCATGGTTTGGGGCTGAATGAGTGCTGTAGTGAGCTACAATTCATTGTGGGAACCATAAATGCCAACATGTACTGTGACATACTGAAGCAGAGCATGATCCCCTCCCTTCTCGGCCACAGGGCAGTATTCCAACATGATAATGACCCCAAACACTCCTCGAAGATGACCACTGCCTTGCTAAAGAAAATGAGGGTAAAGGTGGTGGACTGGCCAAGCAAGTCTCCAGACCTAAACCCTATTGAGCATCTGTGGGGCCTCCTCAAACAGAAGGTGGAGGAGCGCAAGGTCTCTAACATCCAGCAGCTCCGTGATGTCGTCATGGAGGAGGGAAGAGGATTCCAGTGGCTGCAACCTGTGAAGCTCTAGTGACTTCCATGACCTTAAGGCAGTGCAGGAAAATAATGGCGGCTACAAAAAACATTAACAATTTTTACACAATTTGTCCATTCTCAGTTAGGGGTGTACTCACTTGTTGCCAGCAGTTTAGACATTGATGACCAGTGTTGAGTTATTATGAGGTCACACCAAATTTACACTGTTACACAAACTGTACGCTGACTACTTTACCTTGTATGAAAGTGATCAAAGTGTCATATCCTCAGTGTTTTGTGTGTGTGTATATTTTATATATTATATATATATATATATATATAATATATATATATATAATACTATATATATATATATATAACAAGAAAAAAAGCAGCATATCCTTAAACTTGCCAATAATAAGGAAGAAAAAGTGGGTGCCAGCGGCGACAGCTCTAATATAAGAGCTCAAACAAGTAGAATAAAGAAAAATCCACGGAACTCCTCAAAGATTTTCAAACACAAGAGTAATTATTCCTCCAGCCACAAAGCGACGTTTCAGCTCTCTCACAGAGCTTGACAAAGGTTCTGTGAGAGAGCTGAAACGTCGCTTTGTGGCATGGAGGAATAAATTACTCATTTATTTGAAAATCTTAGAGGAGTGCCGTGGATTTTTCTTTATTATATATATATATATATATATATATATATATATATATATATACAAAGGATGTGTTCTTGTTTCTTTTTACTTTTTTATTTGTAAGTTTTGTTCCTCTAGGATACTTGACCGCTAGGGGGCACAAACACTTGTACACTGTTCTGCAATACTGATGTTAGGTTCATTAGGCTCCCGACTGCTGTTACTGCTGGTCGGGGGCTGGGAAGAGGCCATCTAACTCTGCCTACCCATCGTCCTGGCCCTGGCTGCTTGAATAGTCATAATATTAGTAATTATTCCACTATTACTATTCAGTTATGAATGTGGGCTATTCTGTTTTTTCCAGGTAGGGGTCTACTGCATAAGAGTTACAGATGTAGAATGAATAGGCCAAGCATGTTAGAAAACTGTATGATTCCTATTAGACAAATGAAAAATAAAAATAATAGAAAATATTTTAATGGGGTGTTCCCATCTCTGACATTTATGTCATATCAACAGAATATTCCATAAATATCTGGAGAATGGGGGTCCCTCAATCCTTGTCTGTGCTACAGTTGGACACAATAGAGATGTAGTTGCACATACGTTGCTCTCTCCTTCCATTTCAATAGGAGCTCTGAGTGTAGCCAAGCACACGCTCCCGCATGTACTCAGAACTTTCATAAAAGAGAAAAGAGACAGCTGCGCATGCGCATCCCCTTCTCCATTCTATGCAGCCACAGCACACATGAGGACAGAAAGCAAAGGGACCCCTGTTCATTAGATAGGTGCAGGTCCCATAGATGGTGTATGCACATAATAGATGATTATTGAATATCCTGTCAAGTTGCCCTAGATATCGGAGATGAGGATACCTGTTTACCATGGTGCAGCTAGAACTTTTGCCACCCTTTTTTATAGACATACCTCAACTTTTTAGACAACACCTCTTTTTAGAGGGCTCTCCTCGCACCCATAAATCATAATTAGCACTTGTATGGGTAGCACATAGAAAAAAATATGTTGACAGGCCACTTTCCTTTCCAATTTGATACAAATTTAGTGCTCAGGTTGTTAAAGGGAATGTGCCATCAAAAATTACTTATTGTTTAATTCACATTTTTATGTTCAACACATTTTTTAAGAATTTTTGTTTATATTTTTTTTTTCCATATTGCTTTCATTATTTTTTTAAGAATTCTTAAGTCCTGCAGTTTTCACTTTGGCCACTAAGCCTAATAATAGGCTGACTCTTCCTGTTCTGTACAGAAAGATTCTCAGTTGTCTGCTCATTATCAGCACAAAGAGGGTCAAACTGAAAGGAGACACCAATGTGAATAGATGACACAGGATCCACCAGTCACAAGAGGAGATAGTCACAGTTCACCCCTCTCACCTCCCTGTACACTGATTTCTTCCCAGGTCACAGAGCATGACTAGAAAACTCTCCTATAGAAGTAAATGGGACTGAGTCAGTCTTAAGTCTCCTATGTGCTTGAAGCTACTGTAAACCATCTCTCTGACTGCTGTTAAAGCAGTGCATTAAGGCCTAGTGACCACAGTGAAAACTGCAAGACTTGAGAATTATTAAAAAATATTGAAAGTGATATGAAAAATTAAAAAAAAACAACCAAAAATTCCTAAAATAAATGTGTTTTAACATAAAAATGGGACTTAAACAATGACTAATTTTTTGATGACACAATTCCTTTAAGCACATGGCAATGCTAAATATGTGGACTGTTTTGGCCATAATAAGCATTTATATTGGGGAAAGGATAGTGTGTTTTTTTTTTCTTTTCACTTTTTTTTTTTTTTTAGGTGTCCTAATATAGGACTGGACTGATCGATTGCTTGATCACTTCTATTATATAATGCAGTACATGACTGTTAGATTATACCTTCTGTCAGTCAGCCTCTCAGACTCCTCAGGCCTACGTCACAAACAGACCTGAGGCCGTTATAATGCATAGTAATCGTAGTGTATGTAAACATTTGACTTTGCAGAAATTGATAACAATGCTTTAAAAAATTCTCTCTCGTTGTTCTGGGATTTGGCAAATATAAATAATTTTGATAATCCTAACTGACCTAATATGGGAAAGGTTTATTCTGATTTTATGTCAGATAGTGAGAAAAATATTCACATGTGTCTATTTATTTAGTGTATGTAAACTTCTGGTTTCAACTGTAATATATATGCAAACACGTTTTACCATGATGGCATTTCATGCCTGGTTTGTCCTGCTTCATCCTTCAGTGTGTTCAAAAGGGGGAGTGTATAATGTGTGTGAACTGCATATCATGTGACCCAGCAGGCTTGACATCACTCGTCCTTTTCCCACAGTGTGCTCACTCTAGTCAAACAAAGGTATGTTTATGTAAAGTGCTGTGAGTAGCTACATTGTAGCTGAGTGGTTAGCACTTCTACCTTCAGCATAGGGGTCCTAGGTTCAAATCCCTGCAGGAACTAAACGTGGAATTTTTTTCTCAATTCACATACCTGATTGAGGTTTCTTTTTTTATTCATCTGCACTGTTTAAATAACTGCTAAGAAGTACAGAGGATGGGAGTAGAATGACAGCAACTTTCTTGAACACTTGCTCAACAATGAGAATGTGTGATTACTAAGAATGGAATAGATTTAAAGTAGCTGCCTGAGAGGAGAGGTGATGGCTAAGCATGTGTGGCCAGGACTGAGAAGCTCTCGGCCCTGGTCGTATCCCCTGGAGATGAGCTGTAAACAATGGATCACTAAAGGAACAGCTAAAACAAAAACGGTGCAGAATTTTTAATAATGGTGAATGTTGAAAATGTTTGTGGTTTAATTAGCTAGCTTCCCACATCAATTTTACTTTGTGGTAAAACCCTTTTAAGGATGGCTAGATGCCTACACCTTAGTGCCGACCCCTTTACAGCTCTAATTACTAGCATTGTACTTTACTTTTCAGCAAAATAGTTTATTAGCTGCTCAAAAAAACAACGTAATAGATTTGTATTACAAAGTGCATACATACAGTATAATGCATGTTATCTTACCCTCTATTGAGTGCAGTGTAAAGGGCATGACATTCAAAAGAGGGAGTGACCTTCACACCTCAATGAATTTTTGGTTATGTTTTCTTCAATTTTCCTTATCATTATCAGTATATTTTTTTAAAACCCCAAAACATCCAGCACTCACTAAAGACACTTGGAGTAAAAATATTCATACACTTTCTGTTCTGTAGAGAAAACTATTAAGCAGTCTCAACTTAAACAGCACAGCAAGAATTACACTAAAAGGTGACACCAATGTGTATAGATAACACAGAATCCACCATTCATCATAGGAGATAGTCACAGCTCCCCTTCTCTTCTTCCCTTTTTCCCAGGTCACAGAACATGTTTAAAAAAAACTCTCCTGTAGATGTCAATAGGTCTGCTACTGTTCACAGGCTCCAATGTACATGATGCTACTGTACAGCATGTCTCTAAATTCTCAGTCAAAATGGCCGCCCCCATAATACTACACAGAAAACTGTAATAATAAAAATCTATAGTCAGAACATAAAAATGGCTAAGAAGAAATAAATATGTATCAGTACCTTGTTTCCATTAGTAAATAAAAATATATTGGTGATAGATTCCCTTTAAAGGGGCTGTCTCATCTCAAAGTTTCATAGGATGCATGAATGAAATAATGCTGCTTTGCTCTGTCACTTCCTGGTCAAGCTGTCTGTAATTAGTATATGAGCTCCGTGTATTCAGACCTCTGCCAATTAGATAAATCTCCTGCTGTCAGGACCAGGGAAGCTTCTGAGTTAAAGTAAACAGCAGTAATTACTGTTTTTTGTCTAAAAGATCAGATAACAAACAACTCTCACTGTCCAGAGTTCTATGCTGCACGACCTGTGTGATGACCTCACTCCCTGCTATCAGATAAAACAAACAGCAGGGGGGAGAAGTACAGATGTCGGTCACTTGGGGAACCAGAGAGAGCACAGAAGGTGATAAAATCACTTGTAGCTCCACAACCCAAAAAAAATTAACAATGCAAAATATTTGGAAAATGTCTTTATTTAGTGTTCCCTACATGTTGAAAGCTAATCTTTGTAGCGAGACAGCCCCTTTAAGGTCTCATTGGGGTAATCATATCTACACATTTGTTACTTCACAGTTTCCATCACTTAAAGATCATAGAACACATGTCAAACTCATGACTCCCGTCTGAATTTGGTGCTCATGAGATCTTAGATACAACAAGCAGAGATGGACAAGATCTGGATGCAGAAGGAGCGGCTCTTCATTTTCCCTGGAGAACGCAGCCAGCACTTGGCAGAGGTGGTGTCGCTAACATCGGGATTTGGAGCTCCGCTGTGCACCTCCACACCAATCTGTTCAACAACTCATAGGTAGTGGCCTAGCTATGATAGATAGTCCTACTCAAGCACCATAACCACCCTGCAAGGCCCTTCAATGACTCTTTGAGGGCAACTGTGGTCCTTGGTGAAAATAAGTTTGACACCCCGTCATAGAAATACTATTGAATAGCAGGTGGTTTGAGAAGTCTCACCTTGTGCTGTGCACTTGATGTCACGGAAAGAAAAACATTTTAATGCTGCTTATCATTCCCATCAATAGATTATAGTATAAGGATTCAGGAGTGCAGATTTCTCATACACATTGATTTCCTGTTACTTGAGATTTGGGGGCTGTGCACGGTCTCTGAATGACCTTTAAAGGCTTCTTGCTATATATTCTGGGCAAAACAAGGTATTTTAATCATAACCAGCGATAACAGCTTGATTTTTTTTTGTAATAGAGATTCAGTATCAGCACAAGACAAGCTCACATCTAATCTAGCTTATCTTTGTCTTGTATCAGCCTTTTGTATTTATCCTTTGTAAAAAGACTTTTTGGACAATGCAATTTACTGTATATATAAGAAATCAGAAAACAGCTGTAAATTTTCTTAATGCTTCTCCTGTAATTTCAATTCCTTTAAATTTACGACAAACTTCAGCCCACATAATACACTAATAGACACTGGATCCCAGGATGGAGGCTGCAATAGAAAATTATTGAAAATTTGAAGTAGGGTTTATGAGTAAAAAGCAGAGAAAAAAGTATAGCAGAAAGTGAAAGTCACGCTTACCCCACCCACATACAGTGATTGTCAGTTTGCTCTATATACACACTGATACAAAGTTGTCAATCACTGTATGTGACTTGCATTGTCACTTAAAGGGAACCTGTCACACTGAATATGTTATATGATCTGCCAGCAGCATGTTATAGAGCTGAGCAGATTGATATATTCTTCTGTGTTTCTCTTCTTTTGCCTCCTTGTTCATCTATCATAAGATCCACTTTTTGCAGTAAAATTTCCTGCTTGTGGGAGTGTCAGTTCTTCACCAGCATCTCTTTCCTACAACTCCCAGACTGCATTGCAATCTAGGACTTACTTCCAGTTCTCCTTCCTAGAGTCTAAGGGCGACATGTCCCAAAAGTGGCGTCCGTACGCCAGTTTGAATGCAGCATTGTACACTTGAAATGTATTTCCTAATTTGTTCTGTGCTTGTTTTGTAAAGTGGTTGTATTTGCGTCTGTCGGAATGTTTTAGGTGTTGCGCCTTTTTCGGAGAGTGTGTTGCTTGGGGCGCCTGTTTGGGCGTTCTGGCTTGTATACTTCAAAATTAGGCGCTTTCGTTAGTTCTACACTTTTGTTAACGGCGCGCAGGTTTGTTTTATAGCGAATGTTGTCTTGGCGCCGCATGTATGGATTGGAACGCATGCTTGTGCGCTCTTTCTGACTCCCTCAGAATTTTTGTCATAATTGCTTTTGGGGCGCATTCGTAAGTTAGGCGCATTTGGCATTTGAGCACAGTTGGGAGCAACATTCAACATCAGAGCGCACACAGTAGGTGCACGATCTACAACTTCAACCAGCAGCCAGAAATAAGTACAGGACGACGTTCTGCAATGAACCCCAGAGCAATAAATAAAAAGGGGGCGCATTTGCACAGCGCCAGGTAATGTTCTCACATTTTCGCACACATCATTGCGCAGAACTTGTCGTCCACGAATGACGAAAGTTCGGACAATGCAAATCTGACGCCACCAGCTGGCAAAAAAGGCGCACACTCACGCACGACAAAATGCCACGATACGCCTAAAATCACACATAGAAAACATCCGACAGTGTAAGCCCCATACAAATGTGGCGCACATGTACGGCTAAAAAACGCGCATACAGCCACACAAAAAATGGCGTACAATGCGCCGACAACCACCGTACACTTGGAGTACACTACAAAATCGGGAGACATATACGCCAAATAACCAACGATGGCATGTTGAGACATGTCGCCCTAAGTGCTGAAATTAGTGTGTAATCCCACCCCCAGCTTTGTAATTGCTAATGATAGCTAGGACTCATTATATGATAATGAGAATAGCTATGACGCCCCAGCTCTGAACTTCTATTCACTTTCAAACTACAGGCTGGCAAGAGTGAATGCAGCCAGATCGTTCTCTGCTCAGGTCACACCAACTACAGGGGAGTGTTCCTGAGCTGAGCCTGGCTTCAAAGCACATAATCTCCAAAAAATTGGGAATCTCGCAAGAGAACAAAGAGTGACTTTTGATCACTATATTTACTATTTTGCCATAGGCAAACTTAAACTCTATCAGTTCTCTATCTATTAAACACTAAAACGTAACTTTTATTATATCTAACTCTTAACCTCTATACACACTATTTAAAAACCTGATCTCTATCCTCATCATTTAACCCTTTTTGCTTCTGAAAGAGGGAATAACTCCCTTGCTATCATCAAGTCTGGTGGAACCCCACCTATTAACAGGAGAGCCTTATATCTATAGCAAAAGTACTAGCATCAGTAAGGGATCCCAAGCCAACTACTTGGGCAGTCGTCCCTAATCTCATAGACACAGAACAAATAAGGCCCCCTTGTGACACCGTCTGCAGCAGGTGACACTTGTAGACAGAGGTGAGAGATCACAATTTAAAACGTCATGCCTGACCTCCCCAACATGTTTCGCCAGCTAACCTGGCTTCATCAAGGCTTAGAGGTCCGATGGCTTCAAAGCACACCCACTGAGTGTGATGTAACGTTCAATGTACTATGTGAACAATGAATGTCAAATGGTTTGCAGGGGATTGAGAGGAAGGAAGGATGGGCCTCTTTGCCTTGCTCTGCACAGCAAGACAGTAAATAATATTTAATAAGTATGAATATGAAAGTGTATTATAATACAGTTGTGAGCCCTATAACAAATAAAAAGAACCCAGAGAAGCCATATCTGTATGCACACTAATATATAAATGGTTGTCAATCACTGATAACACCGCCTTTTGGACTCCTTCACCAGAATAAGCAGGGATCAAAATTAATAAAATGCAAATTCTACTGAATCTTCCCCCACAAAAGAATATATCAATCTTCCTGCTCTATAACATGTTGCCTGCAGATCAGATAGCATGTTCAATGTGACAGGTTCTCTTTAAGGAATCTTATCATTATTTCCTTTGCCTTTGCTCAGAAATCCTGATCCAAATCATATAACCCTATATATAAGAGCTCAGCTTCTTTTCTCTCTCATAAACCCATAATCACGAATTTAAATTTTTCTTTCCCTAAAAAAAAATATAACCTAATACACAGGCCAGCTCCCTCCTCTATCATATAACCCTATATATCACAAGCCAGTTCTCCCCCTATCAAAAACCCCAATATACCCGAGCCATCCCCTCTCCCTATATATAACCCACAATCAAGCCAGCTCCTCTCCCTACAATAACCCAAAAACACAGACTCAGCTCCTCTCCTTGATCTAAAACCCTAAATATCACAGAGTCACTCCTCTCCCTATCATATACCCAAAAATAAACACAGAGCCCTTCCTCCCTCACAATAACCCAAATACACAGACCAGCCCTCCCCAACATAAACCCCTATAATCACGACTCATCTCCTCTCCTCTATTATAGAACCCTAAATATCACAAGCTCAGCTTCCTTCTCTATCATATAACCCTAAAATATCAATCACTCTCCCCCCAACATAAAACCCAATATACACACCTCATCTCCCTCCTCATCAAAAAACCCATATAGACAGAGCCAGCTTTTTCTCCCTATTAAAACCCTATTTTTAACCCCGACCAGTTTCTCTCCCTATCATAAACCCAAATATCCACAGACTCAGCTTCTTCTATCAAATAACCCTATATACAGAGCCACTCCCCTCCTCTACAAAACCCTATATATCACAGAGCTCAGCTTCTCTCCTCTACATAAAACCCCTAAATCACAGAGCCACTTCTCCCCTCTACATATAACCCTAAATATCACAAGCTCAGCTCCTCTCCCTATCTATACCCCTATATTTTACAGACTCATTTTCCTCCTCTATCATAAACCCATATACACGAGCTCAGCTCCCTCCTCTATCTTTAAAACCCTAATACACAGAGCTCAGCTCCTCCCTCTATCATAAAACCCTATATACACAGACTCACTTCTCTATCATATAACATTTAAATATGTCATTCCCGGACGTAGAATGGATCCACTGGACACCGAAAGCGAGGTGTAAGCCATCCAGGGAAGGGAAATCTAAGAAAGGCCCCGGGTTTTCCCAGAGCCCGCCGAAAACCCGGGGAAGGGACTTTGCTGCGGGGGGAGAAAACCAAAGGTCGAACCCCTAAAGTACTTGCTTGCTTTTGGCACCAAAGTATAGCGTGGAACAAAATCGTCAGGCGGGGCTCGTAGTGGGGGAAACAGGCAGAGGTCAGGGCAGGGGGCAATGGTTCGTGGTCGTGGACAGGCACAAGCCCAGGGCAGGCGGCAAGATGCGGGTAGGAACGGAACCCAAAATGGTAGGGTAAAAACGGTAAAACAGAAAAAAAGGCTTTTTAACGCTTTCTCAATAGGCTGAAAGGGGCACTAAAGACCCGGGAAAACGGCCCCAAAGAAGGGGGCAGGCTTAAAAAAGGGGCCCCAGTGCCCGGGCAATACCCAAATTTACCGGGGCACTGGCCCCTTAAATCTGGGGCAGTAAACCGCGCCCCCCCGCCTTAGATATGGGGGCCCGTTTCGCCCCGGGGAGGCAGAGACCGCAACGACCGGCCGGGTAAGAAAAGAGGAGCCGGGGCCGGGCCCCGGGGTTGGCGCGCCCACCGCCCGAAAAGCGGCGGCGGAACCGCTCTTTCGGCAACCACGGGTGGCCCGCGCCCCGGGGACGGGGGCCGGGGGCCCACCCGTGACAGTCCCCCCCCCCCCCCCCCTTCGGCCTCCCCCCTCCTTCTGGCCTGGAGGAACCCAAAATTTAAATTCACGATCCAGAATATTGCTTCTTTGGCTCCCAGGACCCTCCCTGCCCGAACCCCTTCCAGAAATGAGAAAAAAACCGCTTCCCACGGGCCCGTCTTCATTCCAGAATCCCCTTTTAAACCGTAAAGACTTTGGGGGAAATTGGCCCCCGGGAAAGGAAAGGAGCAACTACCCGAAGAAGCGATTAAAGGATGACCGGTTTTATAGCAGGGAAAAAGGGAAGGGATTTCGGGACCCCCAAAGGGGGGGGAAGGGGGAGCTTGTTTGCACTGGGTTAATGCCTTGAGCACCTCAAAATGGACCCAGGAACCAGGGCCCCCCAGCTTATAGCGGGAACCGAAACTAATATTTAGCCGCAACCAAAACCTGTCCCCTGGGGGGAAGGGTTTGGGGGGGTCTTCGTTTTTTTGCGGCTTAAACCCTTGGGTGGGGGGCCGGAACCCCGGGCTAGGGGAAGGGTGGCGTTGTTTCCAGAAAGCTGCAGGCCTGGACCAGCTCTTAAAAACAGCAGCACCCCGGGGGGGGGCACAAAAGGGGGGAAAGGGTGGGCGGGAGTTGCCCTTAGACAATAAAAAAAGGGAGCACACCAGAAAACTCCGAGTCCAATAGGTTAAAACCCAAAACTCGGCCCACAACAACTGGACCAATAAACCTGGCGTGCGGAAAAAAATTGTCCCAGGAAGCAACCTAGGCCCGGGTTTTTCCCTCCCCAAACCTCCCCCATTGGACGGGGGTGGTAGGCTAAGAAAAATCCAGTTTTTTTTGAAATTTGGTTACAGAGGGAGCGCCAAATCGGGAGACAAATTGAACCCAAAAAGGGGGGGGGGGGGGGGGGGGGGGGGGGGGGGGGGGGGGGGGGGGGGGGGGGGGGGGGGGGGGGGGGGGGGGGGGGGGGGGGGGGGGGGGGGGGGGGGGGGGGGGGGGGGGGGGGGGGGGGGGGGGGGGGGGGGGGGGGGGGGGGGGGGGGGGGGGGGGGGGGGGTCCGACCAAAGACCCGGGGAAAGCCCATGCACCGAAAAAAAATGTAGAAAAAATAGACGGGCAAGGCGGGAGCGAGGGTGGGCCCCGGGCAGAGGAGTGAAGGGGGGAACCAACTTTAAAAGGGCCCTGAAACCACCCAATCACGGGGGTTGCCAGGGGAAGGGGGGGAGACCCGGGAAAAAATCCATGGCCAAAGGGGCCAAAGGGACACTGGGTATAGGAAAGGGAAGGGAGCAGACCTTCCGGATTGAGACGAGAGCCTTTTTTTCCGGGGCACGGGAAGCGCAGGCCCCCAAAAAAAACTAAATAACATCCTGGGCAAACCCCGGGGCCACCAGTAGAATCGAGAGATGGGGGAGCGGGACCCGCATTTCCGGGGTGCCCCGCCATACGGGGGCAATGACCCCATGACAAAATCTTTTTCCGAAGAGCGGGGCGGAACCTAAGTCCTTGCCCTAGGCATGCGTTGTAATCTATCGGGGCGGCCGGGGATGAGCCCCTTTTGGGGAAAATGTGCCGGGGGTGGACTCGCCCCAGTCACAAACCCCCCAAACACGGGGGAAGCGTCGGCCTTTGACAATTTTTTTCCGCAGAGCGAAAAGAATGAGAAAAAAATTAAAACCCGGGAAAAAGGAGAACCAACGAGCCTGGCTGGATTTAAAACGTTGGGCAGTCTGGAAAATACAGCAATTTTTAAAGGTCCGTAAAGATTTCTGACAGGGGGGACGAGCCCCCCAAGAGATATCTCCATTCCCTTTCCCGTGCCCGCTTGATGGGCCCTAATTCCCCGGCGCCGATAAAAGTATTCCTTTCACGAGGAAAAAAATTTTTTGAAAAAAAAACCCCCAAGTAGGGTTTTTTCCCTTTTTGGGGCCTTTCTGGGGGGAGTATTGCCCCGGCCCCCCCCCGGGAGGCGGCGACCCGAGAAAAAAAGGTTTTTTCAATTTTCCCGGCCGAGAAAAGCACTGGCGCAGAGGCCCAAGGGACATTTTAACTAAGAAGGCTTCCTCCCCGGGCCCCCGGGCCAGAGCTTAATTTTTAGCGTTCTTTCTTGGTTAAAGCCAAATAGGGGGGCACCACGAGGAAAAATGTGTTTTAAATTGCCGTAATAGTTGGGCGAACCCCAGGAACTTTGTATGGCTCGGAGACCCCTTTGGGGCGCGGCCACTGTAAAACGCCCAAAAAACTTCGCGGGTCCCCTCTGTAGGCCCTTGTCAAAAAGAGTTAAACCGAGGAATGGGAGGCCGCTGATGAAACTTTCACTTTTCAATTTGGGAAAAGGCGGTTGGGCCCTTAGACCAAAGGGCCTGGCCCCACGTGAACTTTATGGGGGCTCAAGGTTTGGGGGAAAAACCAAAAGTTGTCAGATACACCCCCCAGGGAAGTGTACAGGAGGCCCGGAAGGGTGTTCCCCTTGAAGAAAATTTTTGGAAGACGGGCCGGGGCAATTCAGGAAAACCCAAGGCAAGACAAGGTAAACCCCAATGCCCGCGCGGGTGTTGAAAGCGGTCCCTTTCCCTTCGTCAACCCTCCGTATCCATATGGGTTTAAGCCCCTCGCCGGTCCATTTTAAATAAAGACCTTGGCAACTCGTAAAACGTCAAAAAGTTCCCGGATCAAGGGGAGGGGGGTAGCGGGTTTTTTTTACCCCTGATCAAAATTTAGGGCCCCGATAGTCTAAGCAAGGGCGCAGGGTTCCCGTCCTTCTTACCACAAAAGAAACCCGGGGCCCCCCTGGGGAGGAGGACTTGGGAAAACCCCCCCCTGGGATTCTCCCCGAATATGAAAACATAGCCAAGGCTCAGGTACCCCACAGGGGGTAAAACCCGCCACATGGAGACCGTCCCGGGAGAAGATCAAAAGACAGTCTATGGGCGATGGGGAGGCAAAAACTCAGCTTTCTTCTCCCGGGGAAGACATCGGGGGAAGGGTTGGTTTGGTGCAGGAAGGCCCTCAGGGGGGTTAGACACCCCCCCCCAAGAAACATAAGCACCGGGGGAGGGGCCCCCAAACAGCGAGACTGACCTCCGAAAACCCCCAAATCAAGGGCTTTTGCCCGGCCCAATCGAGCCGGGAGCGTGGCTTGCAGCCACAGGGAACCCAGGAGAAAAGGACGAGGAGGAACCCGGGGGGTAAAGTAGAAAAAGAACCCCTTAAGCCAAAAAAACCCCAAATTGTTTTGGGCCAGGGGGTCAGTTTCCGGGGAAACCCAAATTTGGGTCCTTTAGAAAACTCTTCCCCCTGCCGAAAAGGGGATGAGTAAAGGGGGTTCTCCGGCGGATTTACAGAAAAGGGGCCCGGGATACCCGGGCAGCGTCCAAAAAAATTTCCCCGGGAGACCCCCAATTTCCCGGAAAGCAGTAGCCTAAAAAAGGGCACCAGGCCCATTGCCGCGATCACGGGCATGGTCAGGCGAGGAAAAGGGCTTGCTTTTCACCTAGGACCCCTCCCCACGTACCCAAGGGGCGCCCCTTTCCCGAACGCGAGGGGGACAAATGGACAGGATCTGCGGAAAAAGGTCTGGGACTGCCTCCCTAAAAGACAAAGAAATTTTCCTCACGCCCTTTTGGTTAGCCCCATTTTTAACAGGGGGGCCCGATCCCCTCCATGGCCCTTCGGCGGCAGGTGGCGAGGGGGAACGAGGGGGCCCTTTAAATACTGGGGCCCGAAAAGGGGAAAGACGGGTCTAACCCTTTCTCCCGTTCCCCGCCGGGGGTTCCTCCTGGGGTTCCGAGAAACGGGGTCAATCCGGGGGGCCCAGGGGGATAAAAGGGCAAATCAAGGAAAACGGGAATTCCGGGCGGAAAGAGCCCTCCTTTAAAGCGGCTGGAGAAAGGGCCCCTTTTTAAGGTGGGAGTCAAAAGCCGCCCTCATTCCACGATAAAATCGGAACCCCAAAGGGGGAAAAGTACGGCATAAAAAACCTACAATGAGTCCCCAGATTTAGCAAGGGGGTCCCCGGGAGACGAAGCCCGAGACGGTTCCCGAAAACGCTCCTTAACTCGGTGAAGGGAAAGAAGCCAGGTTAGCTGTGGGCCCGGATCGTCCCCGTCCCAGAGGGGGTAGCCCGCCAGGGCTTTTTCCGGAGAGAAGGGAGAGCACGAAAACCCCCCCTTTGCCCCTTCGGTAAGGAAAAATTGGGTTCCCATTTAAATCAATATGCAGGGACATTGGGGGATAAAGCCCCCGCAGGCCTTGGAGTCCCCATCGAATTTGGTCGGCCTAGAAAGACGGGGCCGTGGAACCCGGGTTGGAGGGCCCGGAACCCGGGGGGGCAGCGGGGGCCATGGGAGGGTTTCTGCTCTGAGGCGGCCAGGAACTGCGCATCATGGCGGAGGGTTTGGGTGAGGCTGGGCTTTCGAGCATTCCCGGTTTCACGCCCGAGCCACAATTTGGGAAAGGGGGTCAGCGCCCTACCGGGAGAGGGGACCTTGGCGGGGCCAAAGGGCCGGGTTTTTACTTTCCGGGCCCGGACGTAGGAGGGGGGATCCACAGGACCACCGCAAGGGGTGGTGTAAGCCCCGCCCGGGAAACCCGGGAATTTTAAAATAGGGCCCGGGTTTTTTCCAGGGGCCCGCCGCAAAGCGGGGGGACCGCTGTGGCCCGGGGGTTTTAACAGGTCGTTACCACCCGACGTGAACTTGCTTGGGGGTTTGGGAAACCAAAATATAGCGGGTGCAGAATTTGTCAGGCAGGCCGAGTCGGGAACAGGCAGAAGGTCAGGGGAGGCGGACAAGGGTTCCCTGGGCGTGGGGCCCGGCCCTAGGTCAGGGCAGGCGGCAAGAGCTGGTCGAGGAACGGGAACTAATGGTACGGAAAACGGGAAAGTCAGGACAAGGCTAGGGAACGCTCTCCCCAATAGGCGAAATGGCACTTTAAAAATCCGGCAACGGCCCCCCGGGAAAGGGGGGAGGCTTAAATAAGGGGAGTGAAACCCGGCCCAAAAGCCAAATACCGGGCACGGCCCCTTTTAAAACTAGCAGTGCCGGCGGCGCGCGCCTTAGAAAATCGGGGACGCGCTCACTGGGGCTGAGACCGCAACAGGAGCGCGGGGCCCGGGGAAGTAGAGAGGAGCCGGGGCCGGGCCCGGGGGGGGCGCGCCCACCCCCTACATGCGAGCGGGTACCGCTCGTGCGGTGACCACGGGGGCCCCCCACCCGGGTCGCGGGCCCCCCCCGTGACAAAATTTTAAACACAGAGCCCTCCCCCTCTATCATATAACCCTATATGTCACAAGCTCAGTTTCCCCCCCCCTATCATATAACCCTAAATTCACAGATTTTCACTCCCTCCTCATCATAAATCTTATATATCAGAGCTCAGCTTCTCCCCCAACATAAAAAAAAATTTATTCACAAGCCAGCTTCTCCCCCTTATCATTAACCCTTATATACAGAGCTCAGCTTCTCCCCTCTATATAAACCCTATAATCACAGAGCTACTTCTCCCCCTAAATATAACCATATATCACAGGCTCAGCCCCTCCCTTCATAAACCCATATATCACGGGCTCAGCTCCTCTATCATATAACCCTAATATCACAGAGTCACTTCTCCTCTATCAATAACCCTAATATAACAACTCAGCTTCTCTCCTCTATCATAAAACCCCTATATACCAGAGCTAAACTTCTCTCCCTTAAAAATTTAACCCTCACCTCTCCCCATATAAAAACCCTATAAATCACAGAGCTAGCTCCTCTCCTCTACATAAAACGCTATATTCACAGAGCTCACCCTTTATCATATAACCCTATAATCACAGAGCTCAGCTTCCTCCCTCTAATAAACCCCCTATATATCAAAAGGCTCAGTTTCTCTCCCTATCAAATAACCTATATAACAGAGCTCAGCTTTTTCCCCTTATCATATAACCCTAATATCACAGAGCTCACTTCCTCCCTCATCAAAAATACTATATATCACAGACTCAGCTTCTCTTCTATCATAAAACCCTATTATCACAGAACCCAAACTTCTCTCCCCTTCAATAACCTATATATCACAGAGCTCATTTCCTCCCTCTACAAAACCCTATATATCACGAGCCCCTCCTCTCCTCATCATATAACCCTATATATACAGAGCTCCCCCTCCCTCTATCAATAACCCTAAATTACAAGCTCAGCTCCCTCTCCTCTATCAATACCCCTATATATCACAGGCCGTCCTCTCCTCTTCATATAACCCTATATCCCACGAGCTAGTTCTTACAAAAACCCCAAAATATCACAGAGCTCAGCTTCTCTCCCTCTACATATAACCCTATATATCCAGACCTCGCTTCTCCCCTCTATAATATAACATATAATCACAGAGCAAAAACCCCTTTATATAACCCGCCCAGCTGTCTCCTGAGCATAAATAAAGCTTTGTGTGTATTGGAGTAAAAATGGCCTTTCAGGAAAGGCCCAGCCTCGGGGAAAGCCAGGGCTGATCTTGGGTATTGGTAAACCCTGGTTCTGGAGTTTTATCAATTAACTTTAAATGCAAACAGACAAGTGGGGGCACACCCTTTTGGGGAACAATGTCCTTCTCTGTTGTCTTAATCCCTAAATAACAACCTAGACCTTTCATAGATTTTTCTATTCACATAAATAATCAGTTCAGTGAGTGCATTGACATCTGTACCTGTCAGCCATGTAGTAGTGTTTCTGGGAAGCGTTCCTTCTTAGTATGCGCCTCTACGCTGGGTAGTCATTTAGATGGGAATTCTTTCCAGCCACTGAGCCATTCCTGTATACTGCATGTCACAAATCAAAGTATTTCCCGGCCTGTTCTATGTCCTGCACCCAGACGTGCTTGTTACATGATGTCCAAATGTGATCCTGCAACCGGCTCTCTGCAATGATTTTACACTGCTGTTTTTATGAGCTACCATCCAGTGTTTAAGGAGCATGTCCCCCTTAACCCTTTAGTGTCTAACCCATTTTTGTTTGTTTTTTTGTCTCCCCACTTTCCAAGAGCTAAACCTGTTTTATTTTCCTGTCATAATACAGATTTTTCTTTTTTGGCACGCGATTTT
>JAODAL010015713.1:0-82898 GCA_025379985.1 Phyllomedusa bahiana | reverse complement strand
TTTATAGTCCCCCACAGGTAAATTTGAAAAGGTGAAAAAAAATCCCTTTATTATCCCGAAAATTTTTCAGATACGTTTTTTTGATTTGGGCCCCACAAACCCTTTGGTTCATTGACGCAGCTTGCAGAAAAATTTTTAAAAACAGAAATTTTTTATAGTCCCCAAAGGGAAAATTTAAAAGGGTTTTAAAAAAAATTTACCGTGTATTAAAGGGAAAACCCATAACAGATACTTTTTTTTTATTTTGGGGGCACTAAAAGCTTTTTTTCATTGACGCAGTTTGGCCACGTAAATCTGAAAACAGCAATTTTATAGCCACCACAGTAAATTAAAAAGGTGAAAAAAATTTCCCTTTTTTATCCAAAAAAAAAAATCAAGATACTGTTTTTTAAATTTTGGCGCACAAAAAGCTTGTTCATTAAAGAAAGCTGCACGTAAATTTAAAAAAAAAATTTATAGTAAACCACAGGTAATTAAAAGGGTGAAAAAAATTTCCCTTTTATTATCGAAAACTTTTCGATACGTGTTTTTTTGACTTTGGCGCATTTAAGCTTATGTTCATTAAAACGCAGTTTGCACGTAAATTTTAAAACCCACAATTTTATGGGTCACCCCCGGTAAATTGAAAGGTGCAAAAAAATCCCCGTGTTTTTAAAAACAAAAAACAAAAACAGATACGTTTTTTTTTGACTTTGGCCCCACTAAGCTTTTTTCCCATTGACGCAGTTTCGCAAACACAATTTTTATAACGTTTAAAATGAAAAATTTGTGTTTTTTTAGAAAAATATTAAATTAATTTGGTTTTTTCTTAAACCAGTAAATTAAAAAACAGAAATTTTTATAGTCACCCCGGGTTAAAATTAAAAGGGAAAATGAAAAAAATTTACATTTTTTTTATCCGAATACATTTCAGAAAACGTTTTTTTTTCCCCTTTGGCGCACTACAGCTTTTTTCCCTTTGACGCAGCTTGCAGGGTAAATCTTAAAACAGAAAATTTTTATAGTAAACCCCGGGTTTGAATTAAAAGGTGCAAAAAAAAACCGTGTAATTAAAACGAAAACATAACAGATAGGGTGTTTTTGCCCCTTTTGCCCGTCCAGTTTTGTTGATAGGACCCCCTTGCATTTTAAAAATTTGGAATCCAGCAATTTTGTTTGATTTGGGGGTTTTGAAAATTTTAGCTGTGATTTGCCGTTTTTTAATAAGAGACTTTCCAAAACTATTCCTACCTTCTTTAAAAATTTTTATAAATTTTTGAACATTGGGGCCCAAATTCAGGGGGGTAACGTGGGCAAAGAGGGGGGTTTGGGCATGGAGGGGAGAGGTAAGAGGAAGGTGCTCCCTTTTTGTTTTGGCGGGAAAAACGCATGGGCCCGCGGTAATTTATTTTGGCAGGGACCGTAGGCCCGTCATCGCTGGGGGCAGGGCCCTGTGAATCTCAGTAAGAACAGCGGGCGCCAATCTGTCCTTCAGGTTTTTTAATTTCAACTGCAAACCGCATCTTTTCCTCCTTCCCCCTCCCAGTCACGGCCCCAAAAGGCGTCATTTACATTTAACCCGCATCCGTCCAAAATGAAACAGCCCAAATGTCCCAAAAAGGGGTACCCACCACCCGTTGGGGTAACCATTTTCTAAACCCCCCTTTTGATGAAAAAATGCGGTGGAGGTTTAAAGGCATGTTAAAAAAATCAAAGGGGGGCCAAAGAGGAGGGTTTTTTCTGCTTGACGCCCCCGTTTCGGGTGCCAAAAAAAAGGGGAGAAAAGGAAAACCCGGACAATCGGGAAAAAATTGGGGGGGAACGGAACGCCCTTGCATCCCCCTCTTGCTTGTAGCCCGCAACTCCTGGATCAGAATGTCAGGACGACGAGTCCCTGTTTTATGATGAGATGACGACCCAAAGCAAAAAAAAAAAAAAAAAAATTTTGGCGGATCCAACTTGGTCTTTTTTAGCAGAATTTGCTTGCAAGCGCTTTCATCACTGACGAAGGAGGAAGACGATGGGGAATGTCAGTACGGGTTCCAACTCAAAAAGGGAGAGGTCCGGTCGCCAGAAGGTCCGCTGATATGATTCCACCAGCCACGGTCAGCGCAAACCCCTCTCCTGCTACGCTTATCGCCGTCAAAAAGGTCCCAGGACCTTCTATGAGCAAGCCTCTATTCACCCATGCGAGTGTCATAAGACGCCTTTGCTAAACGCAGAAAGTAGAGGCAAGAACCTTAGTGTTTAAAACGCACCACTCAACATGTCCTAGTCACCTGCAAGCGAATGCATGAGTTGGTAAATGAGAGGCAACACTTGGCCAAAAGGCCTTACCGACGTGCCATTGCCACCAACCACTGTCACATCCTCTGCTCCTCCTCCTCCGCCACCACCAAGGCGTTCTTTCAGATGCCCATGTCTCACAGAGGTCATGATCAGGGATCAGCCTCCAGCTTCAACCGTCAGACTCCAGTCCACCGTCGCCCGAGTACCACCAGCACCACCAGAACTCCATCCTACTCCTTCTCCTTCCGACCAAACACAGTTTTGACTACCATGCACTCCGTACAGCCGCCAGTCTAATAGCAGCCAGCCTTCTGTCTTCCATGTATGGTAGCAGATAGAAACACTTTTAAAAACCAAACCATCCAAAGCCAAAAGCGCCTGAATGTCGGCATTGCCAGGCTTTTGGCCTTGGAAATGTTGCCTTTCCTCTGGTTGACAAAGATGGGTTCGCCACGTCAATGGCCCTTTGCCTGCCCCCATATACCAGAGGCCCGAGCAGTTCATTTCTTTGCCTGAAAAGGCTTCCCATGCCCTGGCCCCCACCCCCCACCCATGGGCCACGTTTTCATCTAAATTTTCAAGCGCGTTATCTGCCATCTGTGGCCGGAAAAGTCCATCTCTGACCACCGACACATGGACGTAGTAAGCACGGCCACTGCCGCTTATATCTCTGTGACATGCTCACTGGTGGATTGGTGTGATGTCCCTGTGGAGACGTGGCTCTCAGATGCTCGTACGCATACTACTTCTCTACAAAAAAACCGCAGGTATTGTGAGCAGGGTTCTTTCCCCCAAGTCCCTCTGGTGGCATCAGGGCCCAGAAAAAACCAGGCCGTTTTAAAATTTAATTTTTTGGGGAGCCCCGCCACACACAGGTCAGGGGGGCTGTCTCTCCCCCCAACAAGCCGAGCCTCGGGGTGCCAAAACCTTGTGCCAGGAAAGGGGGGTGTGGGATAAGGGGAAATTGCTGGCCGCCCTTAAAATCTAGGCGGGAGAAACACCCTTGCCGGCACTTCATGAACCTTGTCGTCCAGAAAATTTCAAAAGAGCTCCCGGGGTCTGGCGCCTGCTGAAGAAGGCTCAAAGTCTAAGTTCGCACCCCCGCCGTTCGCAACCCCTTGTCCCCCGGGCGCGTTGCAGCGTCGCTCCGCCTCCCCTCAACCCCCCTCATTGTGACGTGGCAACACGGTTTTCCACCCCCCACCCAGGATTGTGGCAGCACGAAATCCATTACGCATACGAAGTGAACAGGGCCCTGAAAACACGGTGCGGACCTGGGGGTGTTGAGCCCCCAGAGTGGGGGCGGTAATAGAGCCGCCCAAACCTTCCATTTTTGAAGAAGCCCCAAAATGTCAGTGCGGAAATGCCCTTGCACAGGGCTTGTGGTGATCTTAGTTCTGGAAGATCGTTGGATACTCTGAAACAACGGGTCCCCCCAGCGACGGAAAAGGAGACGGACACAAGCGGACACGGACCCTTTTCTCCTCAAACCAAGGCCCCCAGTTTCAAAATTTCATGGGTCTTCTTTGGGCTGGTTCGGGGTCCAGAGCTGTGCAAGGTGGCGCATCAGCTCTCAGGGTCACATCTCACAAGTCAGGGCTGTTTTGAAGCGTCCGGAGGCGCGGAGGGGGAGGGGCGGAGGATTCCTAGACCCGATTTACCGAGTCCTCCCCGGGAAAAAGGGTTGGCGCGAATTTGAGGCGGAGGAGGAAGATGAAAAAGATCGTTTCAAAGTGCCCCCGACCAGACTTGGGAAATAAAGGGCCCACCCCTCTCACATGATTTTTGGATCCCTTTTCCTCCAACATGATCCCGCATTAAAGGGCATCAAAATAAAACATTACTGGGTGGCCACCCCCGGGACCCCCGGGTACAAAACAAAACTCAGCGTTTCCCTTCCACCCCCCCAAATAAGAGTAAAATGCAAAAAGGGAGCCCTTGCTGATTATCAACTGGAGAATTTTTTGCGTCTGCTTACGCCCCCAAAAATGTCCCGGTGGAACAACATCACGACGTGGCATGGGGTGCCAAGTGGGCGTAGCGGCCAGCGGAAGGTGGCAGAAGCCAAAGGGGGTGACCTCTGGCAATCTTTGTTTACCACCTCCCCAAACGATGCAAGCAGGGCAACATCCAACACACAGAGATCGTTTAAAAATCATGGGCCACTATCGGCTAACCCGATGTTTTTGTATGTGTTCCGGACCCAAAACTTTTGGGTACCAAAATGGAGAATGGCCCACGGCTCGTCACCCATAGAAGTGTTTCCTCCCAGCACCACGTCATATCTGAGGGGACCTTCAGCACAGCTGGAGGATCTTAAGACAAACGCATCCGGCTTTCCCAGAAAATGGGTCTTTTTACTTTTCAAGATAATCAGGGGATTCTGATAGTTGGGGCCCCAAGGGGCCCAGATCCCGATTATTCCGTCTACTTCACATTCCTCTTCATACAGGGGTCCTCTTGAAAAACTTATTTTAAAATGATCATTTCTTACTGAAATTTTTATTCTTTTTCCAACATTCATTTTTTGGGTTTTGCTGGGGGGGAGACTGTAAAGACAGCAAGGTTTCATGAAAACACCGATTCCATTTACCATTTTTATTTAAAAAGTTTTTTGCATTGTCAATGGTTTGAGGTCATGTTCTGTGGGAAAAGCATAATTAAGGTCCTTTGGACAAAATGTCTTTTAAGTGGCATTTCCCCTCACAATTTTTTAAAATGGTGAGAATATTTTATAATTTTTTTTTGGGGCATGTAGCTGTGGATACAGCAATAACAGGGCCTTTGGAACAGAAAAAGTGCTTTTTAAGTGGCATTTCCCTCACAATTTTTTTTAGTGTGAAGTCAATTTATAATTTTTGGGGGCATTAGCTGTGAGATACAGCAATAATCAGGGCCTTTTGGAAGAAAAGTGGGTTTTAAATTTTTCCCCCTCACAATTTTAAAAGTGGCTGAAAAGGGCATTTTTTTTAATTTTTTGGGTCATCGCTTTGAAAAAGCACAATACTACAGGTCCTATTATAAAAAAAATGTTGTTTCTAACAAACTTTGTTTTCACAATTGTCCCAAAATGGGTTTAAAGGGGCATGCTTTGAATTTTTGGGGGGATTTTGCTTGAAATCAGCTATACACAGGTCCCATTATAAAAAAAAATGTTGTTTTTTAACAGACATTGTTTTTACAATTGGTCCAAAGTGGTCAAGGGTATGCTTTTTAATTTTTGGGGGGATTTTGCATTTAAATGCACTAACTCAGGTCCTTTTATAAAAAAAGTTTTTTTCTAACAGACATTTGTTCTTCACAATTGTCAAGAGTGGCTCAAGGGTGATGGTGCTGTCGAAACAGGAATAGGTAGGACACTGTTAATGGACACATATTGCAAATGCTTGTTTTTTTTCAAGATCTTTTAAAATAGCTATCAAACCCTGTTTGAGACAACCCCTTTAATACAATTAAAAAAGAGAAACAAAGACATGGTGGGATTTCCCTCCTATTTTAAAAATGTGTTTTCTAGAATTAAACTTAAAAAAAAATTTCATGTAAAAAACTGGTAAAAAATTCCCCTAATTGTACAAGGGGGTACAGGGAAAATGACAGAATTTGGTTTTTCAGAGGGGCATGGAGTAAGAAAACGGGCAGGGGAAAAAAGTACAGAGACAATTTCCTCCACCCTTGAGTAAAATGAGAAAAAGAATGCAAGAAAAAAGGGGACCCGGGGGTTTAAAAGGACGTTAACCCCCATTTTCCAATGAAGCTCAATTTGGGCCCCCACTCATACGAGGGGCAAGCGCTACCCAGGTCTTACTGTGTATGAGGGGGTGAGTTCTCACACTTCCCTTCCGCACTTGCTTTACACGACATTTTTGTTCTGCGTCATCAGGGGTTTTTAACCCCGTGTTAATAGTGACGGCGCCAGCCGGGCTTCACCGCACCCAGTAACTCGGGCCCGGGGGCTTGTGGCCCCAGGAAGGATATCAATTCCCTTAACTAAAATGGGGGTTGAAAGATCCTTTTTCCGGCACTTTTTAATCTGGGGTCAAAGTTTTTTGGTCATACTGCGGCCCAGGAAGGGGCATATTGTCCAGTTCAACTAAAATGGTGGTTTAAAATCCTTTTTTCCCGGGACTTTTTTAAACTTGGGCAAAAGGGTTTTAAGGGTCATGCGCGGGCCAGGACAGGGGTTTTCAATGTCCCTTCAATTAAATGGTGGTTGAAAGACTTTCCTTTTTCCGCCACTTTTTTAAACGCGGGGGCGACGGTTTAAAAGGTCATACTGGGCCCAGGGAAAAGGTATAGTCAATGTCCAGTTCAACTAAAAAGGTGGTTAAAGACTCCTTTTTTTTTTTTTTTTTTTTTATAAATTTATTATTTGGGTTCAACTTTATAAAAGAAGGGGTACCAAAAATTTTGACCGTAAAAAACAACAAGCAGATATGAACAGATTGGTTTAAATCTTCTTTGCATGGTATCAAGATTCCATGGTTTACACCCAAAAAGGGAAAATTTTTTTCTAGACATAATAGAGACCTAGTAATCTTTTTTCTATATTTAACATACATACTAATAGCTAACCGTAGCATCAAAAGTATATTAAAAAGGAACCAGCATCTGTCCAGGTAACAGACAGACAGATGTCTTAAAGGAGGTAAGGGGGTGGGGGGGGGTTTGTTGGGGGGGGGGTAGTTCACTTTGCCGATTTAAGGATAAATTAGAGATTGTTGGATTTACCGAAAAGGTTAAAAAAAAAACCTCCTTTTTTTCCGGCACTTTTTTTAAAACTTTGGGCAACAGGTTTAAGGGTTGTGGGTCCCGGAAGGGTTTGTAATGTACATTCAACAAAAAAGGGGGTTGAAAAACTCCTTTTTCCGGCCTTTTTAATTTGGGGGGAGACAGGGTTTTAATGGGAAACTGTTGGGCCCCGGGACAGGGGCGTATATGTCCATTTTAACTAAAATGGTGGTTGAGGGGCGTGGGACCCAGATGAAGAGAGAAGCACTTTGAGAGGCTCCGCATGGGCGCAAATAACGGCTCACCTAAACCTCCCGCACCTAAATAACCTCATACCATTTTATCTCCTCCACAAACCCAAAGGATCATTTTGAGACCAGTTCACCCACCTGCATCCCTCCGCACCGGAGTCTGCAATAATGGTAAGGGCCCACCTCTGCTAGCGAGGGGTCGCGACCTCTTAAGGGGCCCCTCTCCTAACCCGACACATCCCAACCACTGCCGGCGTAAAGGCTGCAGGAGAGACAGAAAAGAGAAGCCCCTGGATGGCACAGTCGTCGGCCCTCTTAACGCCCGGTGCCTGCTGCCCAGACTGAGACTGCTCACCGGGCTCTCGGCCCACTGCAGGTAACGGCGCATGTCGCCATTTTGTCGCCAGGCCGTCCGTGAGAGCAGGGGAGCCCAGTGCATTAAAACTAATCCCTCAGCTTGCCGCTGAGAGAATTTATACAGCAGATACTGTCGGTGGCTCTGTGGACCCGCTAGAGGATTCGGACTTTTACTCCTGGCCCATTAATCTGCTACATATCCCTAGCGCAGCATTTGGCGCCATTTTTCTGTGAGACCGCAGTAAATGATATAAGGCCTCTGCAGGCTGTGAACACATAGCCCAAATTGGTGGATGGTTCTGCCCTAACCAAGCTGCGAATAGGAGGATAAAGGAAAATTATACTACCTTACCTTCTCTGTGATAATCAAATCTCAGACACAATTTAGCATAACCTGTCACTCATTAACGTCAGGACATTCTTATCCTTGGAAACAAAGGAATTATTGTTTCACCAAACCCTATAGCAATCCTGTGACTTAAACCTAAGCTATTCCAAGAAACCCTTTAAGGTAACATACCTAACCTGACATCCTTTGCCATGCTGCACTAAAGAAACCCTATACAGCAGCACCTTCTTTCACTGTTGGGACTTGTTGTGCTACCCAATCACTCCTCCTAATCAACACCTCGCAACTTCAAAGACACTGATTAAGAGTACTTCTTGCTCACATCCTGCATAAACCTCTGCATCTCCAACAGCAAACCCTGCACAACCCCTAAATACCCGATCGTCTTTAATTCAAATCATAAAAAACAGAAGAAAGGGCCTTTTAGGGTGATACATCTCTGTGCACTAGATTTGTACTACCGGACCCCTTTGCACTAAAATAACTCAATCCGAGAACGCTGGTGAATTCAATTACCCACACCACAAGTTGAAAGAGGTAAACAAGGGAAAAGAGTAAAAAGGAAAAAAAAAAAAAATCTTCAAACACACTCCAATACAATTCACACATGTCGTTCCGAACACAAAGAAGATTGAGAGGCGCTGCAAAGCAAACACAAAAAGTTAAACCTGCAAAACTCACCCAATTCTTCCAACAATCTTCTCCACTGCTACAAACCCTAGAAGACCAGAATCCTTTTTCCCAGCTAGCATCAAGCTCCCCAAGATCAGAGTCAATGGATATGGAACCTCAGGAACGAACAGATCAGGCTCCCTTAACAGAATCTGTTCTTCAAAAGCTCTTCACCTCCTTTAGAGACACGCTACATAAGGACATCAAACAAATTATGGTCGACCTAAAGTCAGACATACAGTCATTGGTTACAAGAACGGACCATGTTGAGAAAAAGATGGAGGAGTTTGCCACATCACACAACTTATTAATTGATTCTAACGCAGAGCTTGAAGAAGAGGTACAAAGGCTCTCATCTAAAATCCTAGACCTAGAAGACAGGTCTAGGAGGAACAACATACGAATCAGAGGAGTCTCTGAAGCGGTGAACCCAGATGCACTTGCTCCCTTCTTGACAGACCTCATGGCAGCTGTCTTGCCGAATGCCTCCCAAACAGAGCTTATGATTGACAGAATACATCGCCTCCCAAAACCGAAACATCTCCCAACATCTGTTCCCAGAGATGTTATTGCTAGAGTTCATTTCTTTAAAATCAAGGATGAATTTTTGAAGGCATTGAGAGGCCACACTAACCTACCAGATAGATTTGCCAACCTTTCAATTTTCCCAGACCTCTCAGCAGGTACTATGCTCAAACGCAAAGAGTTTGCGCCCTTCACCAAACTTCTTAGAGATCATAACATCAGCTACAGATGGGGGTTCCCGGTGAAATTAATCATAACAAAAGACAGCACCACATTCACTTGTAGCTCTCCTGCACTAGTAAAGGAACTTCTCCTATCTTGGAAACTTCTATCTACTCCAACCAATTCGCCACAGAGGAAGGGGCCTGCTAGGCCAGAGGCTATTACTCCACTCTGGTCCGAAAAAGTGCATAGATCTAAGCCCCGCATAGGTGACTGACAAGATGATATTTGTGTTGCGGTCCTCGGAGTTTCTTCTTGAACTGCTTCTAATGGACATTGACAACTTCTGTGCCTTAACCTGGTTAGTTACCACTTTGGTAGGCTGAGGCAACGGACTTGCCCTCTTTGTTTATTTCCAGCCCTGCTGGAAATACTTGTTCATTTACGGCTCTACTACCTGTCAAGCCGTATGTTGGTTGTTTACCTTCCTACGATTCAGTTTAAAAATGTGTTCTTATGCCATGCATTGTGTAGAATTTGCAACTATGTATTTTACCTCTTTGATGCAACAGTGACATCATACCCTTCTCACCTAACCGTCTATTACCTTCAACATGGTGATTAAGTTCTTATCACTCAATGTGAACGGTTTAAATTCTCCATGTAAACGATCGCTTATGTGGAAAGAGGTTTTGAGGTCTCGCGCTGATGTGGTGTGCCTACAGGAAACTCATTTAAAACAAACAGATCTATTCAGACTTAAGCACAAAAAGTTCCCTTGGGCTTATCACTCAGCGCTAGACACCAAACAATGTGGAGTTTCTGTGTTTATTAAAGATACTATAGCCTTTCATCTTAATCAATCATTCCTAGACCCCAAAGGCCGATACGTTATTTTACAATGTACTCTCAATAATGTTGCCTATACTTTGGTGTCGTTGTATGCTCCTAACACACACCAGATCTCTTTTATCTCTAAGCTAATCTCTAAAATCAAAAAAGTTCTCAAGGGCAGTCTTGTAATGTGTGGAGATTACAATGTCATCATTGACAAATCACAAGATAGATCTAGTACTAGCTCTAGATTTACCCCTGAACTGAAAAACCTCATACAAGAAGAAAATCTACATGACCCATGGCGCTATGCCCATCCTACAGACTTAGATTTCACTCACTATTCGGCAGCCAAAGACTCCCACGCGAGACTAGACTACTTTCTTGTTAATAGACAGACTTTATTATCAGTTACTCATTCACATATAGGATTCCGCACATGGTCTGACCATGCCCCGATCTACTTGTCTATTAAAGACAATTTTTCTACTCCCTTTCACTCCCCTTGGCACCTGAACAATTTTTTACTTAAATCACCTAAAATCATACAGGAAGTAGAGAAAGCACTTAAGGAATATTTTGATATTAATGTTCCTTCCTCACCATCAGAAGAAATAACTTGGTGTGCACATAAGGCATACATTAGGGGTCTTTTTATTTCCATCTCTAAGAGAGAAAAGAAATCCAGAGATAAACAACTTAACGGGATATTAGATGATATTAAAACCTTAGACACTCAGTTCAAAGCAAACCCATCCCAACCCACCAAGGAGAAGCTGACCCAACTTAAGAAACAATTAAGCAACCTTCATCTACAACAATATGAGAACCAACTAAATAGGCTAAATTGGAATTTTTATCTACAAGGTGACAGACCTAGTAAGTTGTTGGCGAGAAGAGTGAAAATCTCACAAGCAAGAACCAGAATCCCATTTATTACCTCCCTTAAAAAAGGCAAAATTTGTGACCCACAGCAAATATCCAATGAATTTGCGACTTACTATAGCTCATTATACAACTTAAATAGGGACCCAACCGTCTTACCAGTCAAAAAAGAAGACATAGATAACTTCCTTAATGAGATCTCTCTCCCTTCATTGACAGATGAACAATTATCATCCCTTAGTCTCCCTATCACGCTTTTCGAAATTGAATCAACAATCCGACACCTAAAATGTAATAAATCCCCTGGACCAGATGGTCTTACAAATGAATATTTCAAACTCTTCAACATGACCCTATCTCCACACATGACACGACTTTTCAATTCTATCTCTGTAAAAGGTACCCCCCCGGAGGAAATGCTTAAAGCCACTATTTCAACTATCCCCAAACCAGGGAAACCAACAGATCAGGTGACTAATTATAGGCCAATTTCCCTACTTAATTCGGACATCAAAATTTACTCTAAAATCCTAGCCAACAGAATCTGTGAGGTACTTCCTTCTCTGATAAACAAGGACCAAGTGGGTTTTATAAAAAATAGACAAACTAGAGATGGCGTACGACGTGTCTTAGACATTTTACAAATAGCACAAGCAAATAAACTACCCATTGCCCTCTTATCTTTAGATGGCGAAAAAGCCTTCGACAGGATTAACTGGGACTACATGGAGAGGGTTTTGTTGAAGTTTGGTTTTTCCGGACCAATTCTTTCAGCAATACTATCCCTATACTCTTGCCCCTCTGCTAAAGTCTTTGCCTCTGGATTTCTATCGAATAGTTTCAAAATTTCTAATGGCACCAGACAGGGTTGCCCCTTATCCCCCCTCATCTATGATCTGTGCGCTGAACCATTAGCGGAACATATTAGAAATACTCCTCTCATACAAGGAATCACGATAAATCAAACAACTCACAAAGTAAGTTTGTATGCGGATGACATACTCGTTTTTTGCCAACAACCAGAATCGTCTATCCCTGCTCTCCTTACTTTGTTAAAACAATATTCCGCAATATCCTATTATAAGCTTAACATTACCAAATCCACACTTCTACCCATCAACTGCCAGGAATCACTAAAATCACAACTTTTGGGTGCTAACTTTATTTGGACGAATAAATATATTTCCTACTTAGGAATCAAGATTTACCCAAATATTGATGACACAATACAAAAGAACCTAGAAGATGTTTCATCCTCTATTCTAGAAGAAATTGGTCGGCTTAAACAAACGCATTTATCATGGCTGGCTCGTATCAACCTCACCAAAATGCTCCTTCTCCCTAAATTCTTATATTTAGCTAGGTCTCTTCCTTACTTGTTTCCAAGCCCACTAATCGCTTCCCTTCAACGTCATATCTTACAATTCATATCGGGTTCAAAAAGACCCAGATTCAAAAACCAATACCTATATAGAAAGACAGCACACGGCGGTCTGTCTGTACCTAACCTAGCGCAATATAACTTAGCCTCAATTCTTGAACCTCTTTACTATTTTTGGAACAAACCAGATAACCACCATTGGACTTGTATAGAAAACACTCTTATAACCATAGGATCGTTTAAAGATCATCTGATAGCAATGCTACTTGGAGATTTACCGAAGACTTATAGACTACTGTCTCTTTCTCACGCAGCTATAGTCTGGCACAAATCAATAGTAACTAAACAGGGAATACGATTTAATAAATTATCTTGCCCCCTGTCAGCACTGCAAGTTATGTCCCCAGAAATTCCTATCTCGAGTTGGATAGCCTTGGGAGTACGGGAAATCGGAGACTTATTCCATGAAGGACATCTTAAATCCTTTGAGGAAATGGCCCTCCAGTTCTCAATCCCTAGATATCAATTCTTCCTATACCTCCAATTGAGACACTGGGTCCAAAACCATAAATGGCCATCATTAACACATGCCACTTCACCGTTCTCTAATTTTCTACTAAACACAACACACAACACCAAAGGTCTCTCATCTGCTTACCAAACACTATACAATATTGATATCAATGTTAAACCCATATATGCTATTAAGTGGGAGGGTGAACTGGGGCTTTCATTAACTCCAGAGGACTGGATTAAAGCAGCTAATATACCAACTAAATTTTCTAGATGTATCAACCATTTAGAACTTTCTAGAAAAATTCATTTGCGATGGTACTTAACTCCAAATAGGTTAGCACATAGCAACGCTGGTTACTCACATTTTTGCTGGAGGGGTTGTGGTATGAAAGGATCCCTTCTTCATATGTGGTGGACTTGCCCGTTAGTAACCCCTTTATGGCAAGAGCTAGAAGAATTGCTAGGTAAACTCTTTAGATGGAAAATCAACCTTAATCCTGGACTAGCTATCCTAGATTTGAACTATGAGGATATACCTTACCCTTTTCAAACGGTACTTTCACACTCTTTAATCGCAACTAGAAATGTCATAGCTTACCATTGGAAATCACCCCACATTCCAAGGATCCAAGAGGTAATCCCCAGAATAAACAGACAGTGTCATTGTGAGATCTACCTAATAACACCTCCTCATGAATCGACAAAAATCAGAGACAATTGGTCCCCATGGTTACAATCTAATTATTTTCAGTAATCTGAAACTTCCTTATGTAATGGACGAACGGGCGCACTTAGAGACGAGATCCCTGATTAAACAATGCATAGATATGTAGAGACTGTCTTCGGAGAAACTAAAAATTAATATAGTCGCTGTTGAATACGTGCTTAATGTAATAATTCATACATGTATTGACTGTAACTTGGCATCTATTATTTGTTTGTCTTTCCCTCCCCTGTTTACATGCTTGTAGCAACTCAAATGTATTTGACTATCACATGTTCTTGTACTGCTCTTATCACGTAACCTAATAAAACCTTATTGCTGAAAATAAAATGGTGGTTGAAAGACTCCTTTTTCCGGCACTTTTTAATCTGGGGGTCAGACAGGTTTAATGGTCATACTGCGGTCCAGGACAGGTATAGTCAATGTCCAGTTCAACTAAAATGGTGGTTCAAAGACTACTTTCTTCCGGCACTTTTTAATCTGTGGGTCATGCAGGTTTTTAGGGTCATGCTGCGTTCCAGGACAGGGATATTCAATGTCCAGTTCAAGTAAAATGATGGTTCAAATAATACTGCCTTCTGGCACTTTTTAATTTGTGGGTGATGCAGGTTTAAGGGTCATGCTGTGGTACAAGACAGGGATAGTGAATGGTGTGTGACTTTTTTTCTGTGGCTTTTATAGCCTAAGTGTTGTGCCTAAGATGTAGCAGGTATCCATTTGACTGTTGTGGCTGTTAATTCCAACTTCTCCAGCCCTGTTTGGGTGTAAGAATGAAGGTGTTGTTGCTCAATACTACTGTTCACTCACTGAAATCAATGGTATGGTCCTCAGTATCTCCTCCCAAATATTAGGCTCTATAGGGCCAATATCTCCTTCCCACCTACTACATAAATCTATTGGGTTTCTAGAAAAAAAGTTTGCCAACAAAAGTTTATATAAAGTGGATATTAGTCCCTTTGTTGTTTTGATGTTCTTGACCCTATCTATTGGAATAAACTTGGCATTATATTGAATTGTGTCTGATTTTTCTGCATTATAAGCGTGCCTAAGCTGTAAGTATTTATATAGCTGTGTATGCGGTAAAGCAAATTCCATTTGCAATTGCTGAAAACTTTTAAGCACCCCCTGATCTGTAAGCAGTTGGGAGACATATTGAAGGCCCCTAGATGCCCATGACTCAAATCCCTGGAGCACAAAAAGTTCGGACAACCAGGGAGTATTCCAAATCTCGGTATAGGATGTGCAGCCTTGAAGCCCAAAATCCACCCGCAATTTCCACCACAGTTTATGCATCAAATATAAAGTTGGAAACTTTTTGGAGTGCACTAAAAAAGTTTTTGCCTCCAGTTTACCATAAAGATTGGGAGAATTAAAATAGTGGCGTAATAGTTTCAAGTTTAAATCCTTATCCCCCTCCCCATCCCAATCTCTCATATATTGCAGTTGTGCTGCCAAGAAGTAAACTGCTGGATTAGGAATTGCCAACCCTCCCTCGTCCTTTGCCAATTGCAGAGTTTCTAGCTTTATCCGGGCATGTGTCCTGCCCCAGATAAGGGCTCTGAAAATAGCATTGACTTTAAAAAAGAATCTCTGGGGGAGCCAGATTGGAGAGTTATGTAGGAGGTACAACAACTGGGGCATCCAAATCATTTTAACCAGATTTGATCATCCTGCTATCGATAATGGTAAATTACGCCAGACATCCAATTTATTTTTAAATTTATCAAGCAATGGATCCAGATTCAACCGCCCAAATTCCTGTAAATTCACTGAAATATTTATACCCAGGTATCGGAAAGAATGGGACACTAGGGGCGACATGTATGAACTCGCCTGTGAACGCAGGTGAACTTGGCGCCGCCATCCAGGTCCGCGTCTGAACTTGGCGCCGCCAGCCAGGTCCGCTAGCGAACTTGGCGCCGACAGCCAGGTCCGCTTGTGAACTTGGCGCCGACATCCAGGTTCGCAATCGGCATTGCGATGTGTTTAGCGCGCCAGAGTACTTCCAAACAGTCCTTTTCCCACGCCTGTCGCGGACCACGATATTTGGCGCATATCATAGTGCGAATGGAATATTTGGCGCGTTTAAAGCTTTTTTGGCGCTGATTGCAAACACACAGCTACACCTATTAGACCCAGAATCACACCTGTTCTACTGATTGCATGCTGTTGAGTCGTGCCTCATTCTGTCCCCTGCAAGGTTGAAGAATGGATGCAGACGCGAGCACAGACACTGTTATGATGGCGGTTCCTGCAGACCTGGTCCAATACTTCCAGGTCATGCTGGGACTACATCGCTCTGAAGGGAGTAGTGTTTGCTCTCACTGTGGCAGTGAAACTGTGTCCCTTGGGTCACCTGTGAGCCCCCCACAGGAGGCGTCTATCATGTCTCCCCCTCGCCCTCTTTCTCAGGCTATCACCTCAGCACCTGTTGGGTCCCCGGCGTCATCTTCCTCCACCAGTGCGGTGCCACTTCGAGGGAAAAAGAAAAATTTTTCGGCGACAGAGAACCGGGTTCTAGTTGAGCAAGTAAATATGACTCTTTTCTAAACTCTTGTTAATATTGCTTGGTGGCGCATCTTGCTAAGTTCATGCTTGGGTGATTTTGCGGTCAGGGCCCTCCTGGGACCACTTGCTCTCCACCTTTTGAATCTTTCAGAACTCAAACCGTCATTCTCCTTTAGTTTCAATGTGATGTTGTCAAATTATTTTTGGGGTGGGTGATTCAACGTGTATTTGGCCTTCCTTTCTTATGCAGGTGGTCACAAACTATAACAAGTTATGGGGCCGCCCGTCGGAGCGTGTGCCACTGTCCCAAAAAAGGGCAGTGTGGAGGGACATAGTTGACAGTGTAAATGCTGTCGGCGTTGCACCTCGCACCATTGAGGAGGTGAAGAAGAGGTGGTCTGACTGCCGGCGGAAATCAAAAAAACACTTGGCCGAGGCCAGAAGGACAGGCCAGGCAGCCGCACTGGATGCCCAGGATGTCCTTATTGCCCGGACCTTTCTGCCTGGACAACTGCAAGGGATTTCTGATCTAGATTTGCTGCAGCTTTCCAGAGGTAATGTGCTCTGTTTTCTGGGTGACTCTTCTGTTTCTATTGTAATGTATGCATAGAAGTGAGATTGGGAGTAAGATGCAGCTGCTGTTCTAGCTTAATTTAGTATTTTGGTGATTAGGGGTTGGGTTAAAACCTGCAAAACCCTGGGCTACATCCCTTGTCCTTTCACACTTGTAAGTTCTGGCCCCCACCGTGCTTATCCCTGCAGTGAGCCAGGGGAACATGTAAGTGAGAACTAGGTTGCATAATTGAGGCAAAGGCTTGTATTGCTTACATCTAACCCTCTGGCTTTAACACACATGTTATTCATTACTGCTGTAAGGATGCAACCACAGGCCATGTTGCCATGGTAGCCCCTAGCATGGATGTGACACTGATTTAGGCAGCTGTGCCATGCTCTCCCCAGACTGATAAAATGCCTTAGTGGGATTTAGCAACAACTATAGCAGATTAATAGTGAAAATGATCTCTCGCTTTTCCTAAGAGAGGGTTGTTTTCAGCCCTCTAAAATTTGACTATTTTTTATCTAGTAAGAGCAATAGGTCCTTGTTGACCTGGTCCAAACAAGTCGGCAACTTGGTCCAAACTCATGACATGTAGTCAACCACTTGTGAGAGCCAATACGTAGGTCTCCATTGCCACTGGCCAAGGAGTGTGGTTGAGGTGTGCAAATGCATAGCTCCTAAGAAAAGTCGATGCTTCCTTCGCTATGTGTTTTGGGGTAGAATGTGAGGTGCCTAATGTTAGGCAAAGACTCGGCTGTGTTGTCATGGGTTGACTTTTGAAAGCCCCTCTTTGACCACATTTTATTATCTCGGCGATATGGTGGGGGCGCAAATAGCACATTGCAGGAAGCCAGATTCGGGTCTTTCGATTGCAAATTTTGTATAAAACCTGGGTTTGAGCCAACGTCCATTGAAGCTGGCATGGGCCTCTGCTAATAGTTTCAATATGGTATTGCGTATGGTCTTGCTTGTAGCTTTCACTGGTCTTGCATCTGGTCTAGCATACAGTTTGCAATGATGGTCTGCCTTTTGCACAATGCTTCATTAAAACCATGTTTGTCACATGGTTATCCATGAAACACAATGAATGGACAGTACTTCTATTGGCCTGTGCCGGCAAACATGCTTCTCTAGTGAGGGGCCTGTGGTCGGTGGGGAATGGGGCTTTCTTCCTTGGAAAAAAACCCACCTTCATTCACTTACAGTGCCCTTGGTCACTATACCTTACCAGCGTTGAATCTTGTCCGTGTTTGAATGGCGAAGGTGTTGTAAGTTACCAACCTTGCAAAGAGATTCCCACCAGCTGCCACTCCAACCCAGTGAACCCCTGGCCGGTGCCCCTTTTTTTTTTTTTTAGGAGAAGGAGACACCAGTAGCACTTCTCAGTGTACGTCTGCATATATTTTTGGGGCCGGCCACAAAAGTGGACGCCAGATAGATTTTACCTAAAATCTGTATCTTTGACGCTTAACATTGCTCTCTTAGGTGCCGTTCACACGGCTTATTTCGCCACGTGTTGGCGCCGTACCGCGCACCGGATTTGCGCTGCAGTACGGTGCCAATCCGTCGCAGTAATGAGGTAATCCACATTTCTTAGAGAACGGGGATTCCCGTCGTCCACCACGGTCGGCGAATCCCCCGGGGGCGTGGAAAAAAGTGACATGCACTTTACCAGGCCAATCGCCCGTGGTAATGCAGTCTTTGGGGCCGGCGTGCTGCGCCCACGCCCCGCCCCTTATTAAAGCCGGAATTGTTAGCACAATCCGGCTCGCAATTACGGCTTGAAAAAGCCGTCTGAACATGGCCTTATACTTAACCGTGTAGCGTCCAAATGTGTTCTTTGACTATTCTCATCCACGTCCAGCCATCATAAAGTTTGTTTTTTCATTTTGGATTTTTTAAAATTGTTACACTTCTCTCTAGCCTGACTACAATTTCTCTTCTAATTTGCCTTATTAGGTGCTGCACGGCAGTTGACTGTGTCAGAAAACCCCCCCCTTCCAGTTCCTGTGGCTGTGCCCAGCCTCCAAGTGGAACCACCCAGGCTTCACCACACTCAGGTACCGCACCCATAGGGGGGTTGACGGGGGAGAGGGATGGATAAAACTCCAAAGTAGTGAGGGCCTCCCACAGCTATGTTGGCCAAGATGGACAATCTAGATTTTTCCCCCCAGGAGTGCCAAAGAGTTTGGGAAAACATCCCCCCAATCCTGGGCCCTCCCGGTCTGGGACATTGCGGTTGGCGCATTGGCGACGTTCACCCCAATGTCCCCAAAGTGCACCGCCATCCTCCGTCCGGGAAGTGATTTGGAGACTGGGGATGAGCGGGGTTGCGCTCAATCAAAGTTTGCCACCCTTTGTCGCTTCCTCTCTTCTTGGGGACAGCTGCTTTTTAAATGGGTGTGAAGAGGGAGATGAGCCGGCCACCGCAGCTGTGACCGAGGTCCCTTTTTATTCTAGCCCCTTTGCGGGAAGGGAACAAAAGAGGGCCAAAAAGGGGGCCCTCTAATGAAAACCCGGTCGCCTAAGACATGGGCCCCTGTTACTCAGGGCCCAACGGGCGTTAGTTGGTGTCATGTTTTTTTTTTATTTCTCTGAAACCAAGAGGGTTTTTTACATTTTAATTTATGAAAATCCTTCTTCCTTTTTTCATTAGATTAGTGTAGGGACCCATCTGAAGTGAGGTCACCTTGAAGTGGTAGAGGGGCCACCCCAAAAAACGCCCAAGGGGGGGCCAAGAACCCACAAAAACACTTTCTAGCGGCTCAACCGTCAAAAGTAACAATAGAAACATGGTAAAAAACTGGTAAGTCTGTATAATTTTGGTCTGCTACAGCTTTTTTCCCAGTTACGGGCCAACTGCAAACGTTTTGACACCATTTCCGCTGACCTACTGCTTGGTCAGGGCCCATTGCTGTCTCCCTGACCCGGTGCATCCACTTGCACTTGCGGAGCTCCAGATTAGCCGCAACTGTGCTCGCCAACAGTCAACGTTTTTTTTTTCTCTGCCACCTTGATACCTCAATGCCCGGCCTTTGGTGTCTCTCAACACCATGTACTGTTTGCCGCGATTTCCCAAATCCAGCGGCTAATTATAGCAACTGCGAGTAGTGATGCCAATGGCTTGCTCCGTACTTTTGACGCCGATCGCTCACAGGTAATGTGGCCGTACCGGGGATCAGCCATTATCAGTGCAACAGTGGCAATGGCACAGTCCGGAGCGAGCAACATTACTTGAGCGTTGACACTGGTATGTTACTGAATGATATTTTTGATGTTGCTTAGCCTTGCCACAAAATGACAACCCAAACCTGTAGCCCGAATCAAGAACTGCAAAGTTTTCTTAAAGGCTTTCCTTACGGCGTTTTACTTTGACAAAATCTGTACCAATTGTTGCCCCCGGGGAAAACTGAACCACTGAAACGGACCCAAGGGCCTCCCCGGGCCAAAAAAAAAAAAATGGTGCCCCTCTAACTACAGAACGAATGACTGTTTACCAAGTTGGTGCACCATAACGACCTACTATGTTTCGGTCCACCTACAAGGCCAATGGGCCTTACCAAAGTCTGGCTAGCTGTAAGGGGCTCCCGGTAGCCTATATACTTAACTCTCTACCGCTGTGGGCCGCTTAAGCAGGCGAGCATTCTTTGCTTCAAATTCAGCCCTAATTGCCTGTCATGACATGAATGTTTTTAATATTGTATTCCCGTTTGAACAAAAAAAGGTGGAACGCACCACATTTGTTCAGAAAAATTAGTATTTCAATAAATAAAGGGAAAGCTCGACAGGGTGGATGGCTCAGAATGCCGTTTTGTTGCATCCATAACGTCCGTTTAGAATGCGACTTTGGAACTTCAGGCAATGTTAGACTGCATTGCTGTGTACCAACGTCATGCTATTTAGACATTAAAGAAATGTCTGACAGCTTAACAAGGCTAATCGCCGCATAGATCCAGAACACAAGGAGGGGTTTGGAATGCTGATCCACTGCATTGCAATATAGAGTCTGCATTTATACCTTGGTGACCATGACCTTTGGAAAAAACGGGTTTTGATTATTCGGGGGCTGTTTACTTTTACCAGATTGTGGGGAGTACAATTTGACATATAGCTGGATACGCATTCGTAAAATAAAAACCTCCAGCCAACCCAATTATCTACCAATGACCGACCAGCCCAACCCAAGGGAGCCCCCGGCCTTCAAATTGTGGTTTCCTTCACGTTTCCTCACCTCACATGTAAAACTCTGCTCCCTTTACTTCACACAATTTGTCGCCCCTCGCAGGTGTATGGTCGGCCTGTCACATTTTGGTGCCGTGGCATCAATGGTTACTCCATTTGGGGGTAGGAAGCACCTTTAAAGGAATGTTGATTTTTCCCAATTTCACAGTGTACTGCGTGGCCCGGAATACACGCCCTTCTCCTACTTCCATTTATGTTGTTGTCCCCGGATCTGAACAGGGGAATGTCTTTCCATTGGGCGTCGCATAGCAAACCCCCCACCCAACCCAACCATGTATTTCTGTTAAAAGTTTTCCCCAAAAAATGTAGAAGGGACTTTGGTAATGTTGCCCCCACAAGGCTGACAACATGCCAGATATAAAAAAAATGTGCACTTTTTTAGAATGGGGTTTTGTCTGGGGACTATTCCAAAAAATGGCTCTGGTTTTCTGACATTTAGGAAAAACAAACAAACTCTTCTATAATGGCTGTCACCCTGTCATGCGGTGACGAGTCATTCATGTTAAGGCTTGCTCAACCAATCCGTCGGCGCCAATGTCTTCAAAACTTTGCACCCTACAACTGCAGGGGTGTAACAGAGCACGAGCTGTGTGTAAATGGCAGCGGATTATTGCAGACTTAAGCCATGATAATGTGCGTGGCGTCCTTGCATTTGCACCTAAAAAATTTGAGCGGCTGAAAAGTATTCTCAACACTAATCACATACCCTAGTTGAATAACTTTTGCAAGTGCAAGTTAAAGATACTTGATCTTTAGCTTTTTGGCCAACAAAGTAGCCTTTAAGCAAGTGAAGGTAGTGCCGGCAAGCGAGATACAGTCCCTCACTTAATCTTCAAATTAGCTTACCCTAGGCGACTCTAAATCCAATGTTCTTTGAACTTTATGCCTTTGCAATATTGATACCTCCTCTAGGTGCCATGACAAGCATCAACCCAAAAAAGGTCATGACTTTTGGCTATAGGTATACTTAAAGTAACGGTTTCTCTTCGATTCATCATGCAGCGTGTTGAACTTGCATGATAAGTACATCTATGCTGACTGCAAATGTAATTGACCCGGTAATGTTGGTTACTGAGAAAAATCGGACTTGGACGGTAACCGCGCATGACATTGAATGAAATGAATGGACACCAAGACCTCCCATGCAAATGATTACCCGAGTAGCGTTCTCCGACTTGTTTGCACAAACAGTGACATGTCAAAGGTCTAGTGCCGCCCCCCATCACTGTATGGCTGCGGCGTGCCCCACAGTGGCCGCCAAACTCTAGCCTGTGGTTTGTGTCATCCTTGTTAAACTTTATCAGCAGTCAAAACGGTCAAGCACTTATGGTAATATGTTCAAGCACAGTGTTGAACAGCATGTTCCTCTCGCAGGATGTTATGGTCCCTCCCAAATCAAAAACTCACCCTTCGGGTTTGAGAATATTGAGTGGACCGAAAAATGGGTTTCAAAAATTTGACACAGCTAGGTCAACGTTTGTGGGAGCACCCAAAGCATGCTAGTCCACACGGGGCCAAGGTACACTTTGTTAAAAACGCTGCTTCGAACCCACACTTTTCACATTATGGGTTAGCGGACAACAAATCTCCACCATAACTGGAATTTTGGATTTCAAAGCTTCATTACTGGGTAAGAAGGAACTGCAGTTGGAATGATTCGCCAACATAATGGCTACAAATTTCCCTAACACAAACATAGTGAAGCATCCATTTGGTTTGGGAATTATTTATTCCCCTTTCCGTTGGACCACTATAGTTTTGCACGTACCCACTCTCTCTTCGGCTCCCAAGAAGTGCCTAGCTTCACCACTTGGGTGTTCCTTGGGTCAAAGTTGTAAGTCAAGGTGTTTGTGGTAAAGAATGAATTTCAATGTGTGACATCCACTGCCACAACTTTTCCCACCAACGGTCCAAGTGTTACACACTGTGGTGGAGTGTCCTATTTGCACACACAGCGGCTGTGGTGCTTTGTGTCTTCTAAATTTAAACAAGCAAATACAGTGCGGTTAGTGTGGCACGGACAATCGCGCTGTTGGCACTGTATCTTTGGCGACACAAGATCCAAGAAGCTTGAAAATGAAAATATACATTTCAAACATAAAATCGGTGTCAAACTGAGGAACGGGCCTGGAAGGCCACGTGCAGCTATTATATCCCTTATTCTTTTTCACCATGTTTGGAAAGGGGAGTTTGTGCGATGTCGTGGGTCTCGCGACTTTTGGAGATCTGTGTGTGGCTGAAGGTGCAAGACAGACCTGTGAGTAATAATTACATCCCTCTAAACTGCCTGGATAGCTGTCCCGGGAGAGTTGCACCGCTACCACACATACCATAGGATATGAATGATTATCCTGCCTTGCTGTGTCTGTCCCCTCGTATCTCTCTTGGATCGTCTATTTAGCACCACGTTTTATTCGTCTCACATTCTTTACTCCGACCCTTCACCTCTCACTATCACTTGCCCTCTACACAGCGGGTATGGATCTGCCGAATCACGAGTAGGTCCACAATGGATTCAATGGTTTGCGCTATTTTGAGTTGTTGAGAGAAGCTTACTGGAGGAATGTTTTTTTGGACAGAATCAACAGAGTTATGCATGTGCATTAACACACGCCCTTATCCAAACAGCTTTTGGGGTATTTCACAGGGATCAGTCACAGGAAATGTGGTACCATTGTGCTTTGAAAATGAAAATCAAACCTAACGCCATACCACGGTATTTGTGACTGAACGAGTCAAAACGCTACAAAGTATTTCACATTTGATAGTTCGCCCCCACAAGGTTGCCAAATTGATGGATGAGAAGCATGTGCACTACTGGCAGGATGTTGGGTCTTTGGTCGACAGTTCTCGGTCCGAATAATGTCTATGGTTGTTCGAGGGTTGTTAAAGAGACACAAACTCCAATGCAATGGCCATCACCTTGAGATGCGGGGACAAATAATAAATGCGACATCATGCTCACCAAATCTGTCGCTGACACTATCTTCGAATGCTGACGAGCTGTTTCGCCCTGGGTTGCCCCTGAACCATTTCTGCGGTGCCAGTAGGGGTGCTTTTCACTGCGTCCAGTCACAATTTGACTTGCGTACTTGTGGTTGCACCAAAATGATTGTAGGGGTGAACTCGGCTTTGCATCGCATATCACAAGCGCCAGTGGTATCACCAGTTGAAGTTCAACCTCCCCATAACAGCGTTATGCCTACTAGCAACGGTTGTGGTGGGATTGAAAGATGAACTATGCGCAGCGTTTTTATCTCATATTGGGGGCTACACAATACAAATTCAATTAATATGAGTTCTGTAGTGTGAACCACGAGTTACAAGGGAAAGCACATTATGCGCCAAAAAAAACATGCGCCATAATGTCAGCAAGTATTCACAAACAGGAGATATGTCGCCTACCTCCAAAACCGTGCATGAATAATGTTTGGCGCAGACGACTTTTGAACCTTAATTTCTGCCGCATAATGGTAACTTAGCGCGCCATCTTTTTCCAAGGCGAAATTCTCTATAGCAAAATGAGTAATTACTGTGCAAAAATATCAAAATTGCAATGTGGTGCAAACAGCATTATCGCTCAACACGGGGCAATCGTTCGTCCCTAAGGGCTGATTCCGCTCGGTCTCGGGCATGTTTGGCGCACTAGTGTAGTCAGCGCGCCAGAAGTGGCGCAATAGACGCACGGCGCTGCGCTGGTCGCGTCGTTGCCGTGGCGACAAATGTGAGAGCAGGCGCCTAGAGCCATTGCAGGCCTCAGAAACTCTCTGAACTTCGGGTATTAAGGTAAGAAATGCAAAATAGGCTTCTTAACACCTTTTGGAACATATGATAAATTCTGCAAAAGTGCTGTGAGGGATTGTTCATGTTGAGTTTACACTCAATGTCCCCATTGCTTTAGGATCCATTTTGGGGTTTAAAGTGTAGTTCCCATAAATGGATTAAAGATATTTGCATTTACATGATCGCTGCTCAGAAAATGTAAATCAGAGTGGCGTTCTCATGATGGATAGACACAGCGTGTTTCCATAGCTCCCCTATGTCGCTAAATTAATGGACCAGCGAATCTTTTGCAGACTGTCAACTGCAGCGTTTTTGCAACACAAAGTGGAGCGATGTCATATGAACGGCTCGCAGGGGCGTTGTTTGGGTCCCAATACATCCGGTGCTCTGTGCCTTGGGCTATGTTCTCTTGCGTTTTGGCGTCCAGTAGGGGACAATCCGCAATATGCTTTGTTTTAGTACCACGCGCTGCTCTGTCTGTGCATACAATACAACATGTAATCCATAGCTCTCTCGGACAGCTATGAATTACCATAATTATGGTGCGCTTGTCTGGCGTATTGAAGCACCAGTACGCAGAGAAATGTGCCCCGCAATTTACTCATTATGAACAGATATTCATTCATACACACACTCAGACACACACTCAGACACACACACACTCAGACACAGTCACTCAGACACACACACACACACTCAGACACACCCACACTCAGACACACACAGTACAGTTTATATTCATGAAGATGTTATTTCACCGCTATTACACTACGTAGTCCTGGACCCAACAGTGAGGCTCCTCACTCAGTGGAGACCTTCAGAATGTGTGTACCTGTGGGAGTTGCTGAAGCCATAGACAGAGCAGGACACTGCAGCGGTAGGAGATGGTCTGGAGCAGAGATAACAGCAGGGGGTGGAGCCTCTCACTGCCGGACAGTGCGCTGTGCTCCGGAACTTCCTGACTCTGGCATTGTGAGCAGCCGGCGCCCCCTCCTCCCTCCTGAGCTCCCGTCTCCTCCTGCAGTCGCTATCCCTCCCACCATGCACCTAGCAACCATCCTGAGCTGTGTGTGCGGCCCGAGCACGGACACACAGCTCAATAGATTGCCGGTGCTGTTGGCCTGCAGCCTGTAGCCGGCGGTCTGAGACTCAGGGCACAGGCAGCTTTGTCCGGAGATTGTGCCCAGAATAAACCTGCCTAGCGACGCACCTGACGGCTCGGCTTATTATGAATATAAGGCATTGATTCTATCCATTACTAAGTGATAGATCTGACACGTTGAAGGACATGTAGGGCCCAAAACCATATCACACCAGTGCTTGTTTACACAGTGTGCAAACTGGGAGTAACAAGCAGTATGTTCTGTCTGCATCTATTGATTACACTGGCCCGTGAACTTTTCACATGGGTCAACTTTCTACTCTGAAGCCAGTTTATTTGCTGACTGTAGAGCAGGCATGTCACCCAGCTCGAGCAAAACGTTCAGTTGAACTAAAACCAGGGCATTGTGTGAACTTGGGGGAGTTTAAACAAATATGAAGCTGATGCTACCTGTCATGTCACCAGATGCCGAGTAACTGCTGTGGTCTGTTGCTAGGGCAACTGGTGCATGCTGCCTTGAGAGAAAGCTAGGAGAGTTCAGGAGCAGAAGCGGTCATTGCTGGCAGTTGCTCTCAAGCGACATTCGTGTTCAGGTGCGACAGTGACCAGTGCAGGCAGCCGTGCAGGCGCTTAGTTTAATTGAAAACTGCTGCCCGGCTTGATTGAAAAAGATTGACGGTCTGAAGCTTGCTCAACCGGTGTGGATAGACAGGCCATTGTTTTCAAACGCTATTGGGAAGCTTCAAACCATTTGGGGAGCTACGCCCGGACACAATCACATAGCGCATAATCAGTTTATTAGTGAATTACATAGTACCCAACTTTGCATCGTTCACAAAAAACGATTAGAAATTAATTTTTTTTTAAAGCCACTACGCAAGTTTTTCAAAAGACCACGCCACACATTTTGAATATCCACCACGGTTCTCGAAAGATACGTCTCACTCCACCAAGATAGCTAATTTGGCCAGAATCAAACCAGTTGGGTGCCAACACTCGACAGGCTAAGGACAACTTCAGCCAGGTAGATGCAACTTCAGGCCAAGCCGAAGCCCCTTTTAGCCAGTGTTTGTGGCATTACTGTCGGGTATATACCCGCCTTTTTGTCCAAGTTGCCCCCCCCTTCGATCCTGGTGGTGGCACCCTTTTAACCAAGCAGTGGTCCCCTTGTTGCATGCTTGTACCACCCGTACAGCTAGGTTGGGGGATGTTTGTAGCTATGTATTGGCCCATTTATCCAGTTATTGGCCCAATGTAACCATGTATTGCCCACATGTAACGCAGTTTTGCCCCTTTGCGGCCCGTTTTGAGCCCCTGACGCCACGTTTAGCCCCTTTCACCTCTCTACTTGCCAGTATACTTTCCTCAAAAATCAATTGCACCACATACAAATCTCATCAAAGCATTACATAACCATTTCGCCAGATTTCAAAAAACATGTGTAGCGTAATTTTGGTGGCTAAATTGTCTGCCACATTTTTCCAATATGTCTGGGGTCGAGTTGGCTTTCAACAGTGTTTTTGTTCCTTTCACAGCACTTAAAGATACGAATACAGAAGATGGCCGAGGCGGGACAATCTAGAGGTATGTGTAAGACATCTGTAAACACACTACCGGCATCCCTTTATGGGAGTCCAATTCACAGAATGAAGTCTGGGTTCCGAGTGTTTGGGGCTTGTAAACCTTACAAATTCCAAAGAGTTACTGTTTGGGGAGGGGGTGTACAGTGCTGCTCTTCATGGGGTTGGATATAGTCCGAACAGCCAAATGGCCCGGGAACTCACTGGTTTGCTCACTATTTTGTTCAAGCCAATATTTTGTAGAAGCCCAAAACTCTTGCAAAAAATGTGTCCAGAACACCAACATTTTAGGGGAAAAACGGAGTGCCACACGAAGGGGCCAGCTTGACTACTCCGTAGCGGCGTATAAAGTGCCTCAGTATGTACAGGGAAGAATGTCTGCAGCCCATGAAGTATGTATTAGGATCAGGTGATGAAAATTTCGTAATTAACAAATTTTAACACGTAAAAATGGTGCTCTGCTGACGTACAGGGTGATTACCTTCCAGCTCAACCAGCACCACTTTGAGAAAAGTGGGCTGTATGAGTGAGGCGGCCTAATGCAAACTGCATTGCGGAGCACACTGTGGCAATTGTTTAGTTTCGCCCAAGACAGGGTATGTACTTGTGCCTCCATCCCCACATGTTCTCCTTTGTTAACCTTTGTAGTCACATTAAAATAGTGGGTGTGGGAAGGCTTTAAAAACCTTTAGGGCGTGTTAATCTTGTGGGGCTGTAGATAGTGGAAAGTAAGGTGACCAAACACGGAAATGGTAAAGGTTTTCTCTGCCGTCCCTTCCTAGTAGCGAGGACACATGTAAGGAGGGCAAGGTAACCACTTCATTTAAGGAAAAAGTCAGAACTGGTGAAATAAATGTTAGACCACTGGGCAGTGTAATACCTGTACTTTTCGGAGTCCATATGGCCAGATAGTGATGTAGAGCTACGCAGACCTGGCAAGTATTTCTCTTTGCTTACAATATGAGGCTTCCAGTCCCTCTGCATTCTTTGAACTTGGTAATCTGTCGGCGGCGTGGATTTAAATGTCTGTGTGTGTGGGTGACACTAGCACAGGGCCTAACAAATGGTGTCTGTTAATTTTTCCACTCCACCATTATAGTACCTGCGGTTGAACGGCGCCATAAGAGAAAAGAGAGGGGATGCTTCACGAGTCGTGAGCTGCGCCACATAGTGCAGGTTCTCCAGGAGGCGGAGTATGACCATCTGCCCAAACGAAACATAAATCTGCGCAAATCAGCTATCCTGGAGGAGCTGGCTGCAAAGCTCAGAGATCTCTATGGGTCGGACCACAGCCCGCGCCAAATTCAAAAACGATACTCCGACCTGAAGGTGAGGGAGCCAGAGAGGATGGCGGAGTATCTACGGCAGTCTGACAGTGGAACTGGTAAGGAGGACCTTGAGTGCTTCCCCAATATAGCTAATAAATTTTATGCAAAGTTGGACTTCTCAATTGCAAATTGCAGCAAAATGTAAAGCAACCGTTAGGAAATAAGGTTAGGGCTTAGAAATTAGTGCATGTGCCCAACACCAGGAAGAAGTGACCGTTCCAAAAAGTCTGCAGTGTATCGGTCCGGATTACATGAAGGATACTTATCTGCTAGGCAACGGTCCAACCGGTAAATAAGTAATTGAGCAAATATTTCTTTATCAGCATAGAACTGTCTGAACCCAATTGACCCCTGAAGTAGAAAATTAGTCCACTGAGTATTTTATGTGGTGTATTGCAAATACGTTGAAAACTCCAGGAACACAATTGCAGCTTCAGACAATCATATTGTTTGATGAAGGAACAGATATTTCCATTTGCTAAGCAGAGTGCAGCTAGGGAAAGGTTTGAAACCATGACTTGAACACTTGACTATCTCCCGTAACTCTGCATTGTAAGTAAGGGGAGGAGTTTGACAGGTGTGTTTGCACACAGGGATACATTTCCAAGCTCTAAGAGCATGCCCCTTCGTGCTCAAAGTACTTCACCTCATACGTGAGCATTGTAACTAAAGGGCAACAGTGTACACATTTTGTTAGCCAGCGCGTGGGAAGCGATCGTCTTCCTGCTTGCTCACAATGCAGCAGGCACATTGACATTATACACAATGGAGAGCGCGAAGCTGGGGGATTTTGCATTTTTCAGTATTGTTTGCTAACATTATCTCCCGAATCTTGTAGTGCCAACAGAAGAGCGGTTGGGAGAAGTTCTTGGAAGCCCAAGTTCTTCAGCATCGCAACGCAGCCCCACTCCACCGGCTGAGCCAACCCCAGTTGTTGAGGCACAGCCTGCCGCGGATGAGGTATGTTGGCCTACATATGCAGTAGCCAAAGTAAGAAGTGGTGCCGAAAGGCAATTCCATTAACAAGTGTACTTATATGTGTCTCTCCTTTTTTGGTTTCGGAAACCAGGAAGAAGTCTTCACCCTAGACCTGGTAGACATTACCAGCCAGGCTCTTGAGAACCCACCGGTGGAGTTCTGGAAGCAGGTGCTCCTTGAGCTCCGGGCACTTTCACAAAGAGTAGACAACCTAACCCGAAGTGTTGATCGGTTCTTGTCCAGACAACCTTAAATCTTTGATTTTGTTAACATGACGTTTTAGTTTTTGACATTAAAAAATGTTTGGCAAATTTCTATTGTGTATGTCATACTCTGTTCAGAGTAATAAGCCAGCTACATAGTTACATAGGTTTAAGGGCTGAATAAGGCCAAGACATGCAGCAAAATCAAATAGAAACCATGCATTAGCACATGGGATTTACAAATTAAGTTATATTTGACTTATTTTTTATAAATTTCTGGCCCTCACACTGAATACATATGTTTGCGACTTGCAATTGCGATCGTGCAAGAAAATAAGGTCAGGACAACATTTGGCCGGTTATGCAGACAAGGATTTGCTAGCCTTCACAATTAGTGATCAAAATGTCAGTTCTTGGTATTCGGCGCCTGCATGAAGAACAGTCTATTGATGGTAATAAAGAGCGAACATTTTGGGCCTCGTATTTTGATGGCGTTACTAGCCAAGACAACCCAATGTTATATACATGTCCGGAATTGCGGCTAGACCCAGAGATGCATCCCGAAAGTGGCATGCACTTTATCAATGCATGTACTGTTAAACAGGAGGTGTTGCAGACATGAGTGAGCATCGCCCCGTGCTAGCACACACAGGTAATGGCCTTAGTTGTGTATTTTTAGTAGTACAGTCAGTATCTTGATTTTCCGCTTTAGAAATGTTGGAAAGCCGACGCTAGTATAAGAAGCTGAGTCAACCGTTGTGGTGATCGACACTACCTGTTGGGCATAGCTGTTGGACAGTTACGTAACCCGCATTTTAATATGCGTAGGAGGGAACGCTCATACTCACCCTGGAACTCAGTCGTAAAGCTTAGGAACACAGTTTGAAATGATGCCATGTGAACTTAGCTTTACACTCTTTAGGTAGGGCTTGCCACTACATCTCAGGGATGCAGTCCAATAAACATCAAAATGTGTTGCCTTTGCAAAAATTTAGGTGACAAAAGGTTAGTGCTTTGTGGCTAGCCCACTCCTATAGCAAGGCCCACTTGTCGGTCACTGTTTGGCCTTGATCACACGCCTTATTCAGGGAATGATTGAAGCCTTTGGCCTTGTTCACACGGCTTATTTTGCCACGGAGTGGAGGCGTACTGCGCGCCGGATTTGCGCTGCAGTACGTCTCCAATCCCTCGCAGTAATTACGCAAATCCACAGTTATCATAGAGAACAGTGGATTTAGTTGCTCCTCCCCGCTTGGCGAATCCCCCGGGCATGGAGAAAGTGGCTTGCACATGATCTAGGAGCATTAAGCCCCGTGGAGAATGCAAGTCTATGGGGCGGGCGGGCTGCGCCCCCGCCCCTCCACCGACCCTTATTCGAGCCTGCCTGAGGCAATCCGGCTCGCAATTCCTGCTTGAATAAGCCTTGTTAACGAGGCTTTACTGTGCGCCGTATTGGCGCTGAAGTACAGCTCAATTCCGTCCCAGTAACTACGGTAATAACCAGTTGTCTTTGAGAACGATGGATTAAGACTCTCCTCCCCATTTGGGGTGGTAAAGAGATGTGTGAAATAATGATGCAATGTAGGTGTCTTTGCAAATGACTTGGTAGTCGGTTGCCATTTTGAAGGTCCCCCGCCACCGCCCCCGGCCCGCCGCAGGTAACCCTGCGCAATTGGGGGCCGTTATCCGTCCACGCTATTACTTCCGAAATAAGCCGCATGAACATTGCCTTTTGGCCTAAAAAGCCCCATTAGACCCATAGTAACTGAGGTTGAGCAACCCAATGATTAAAAGGGCAAAAAAGGCTCACACGTTGACCGGGGATTATTTTGCAAACAGTATTTGCTTGAAGCTACATACAGCAGGAGGTGTTCCCAGTGCTGATCCACTGCATTGCAATATTGAGTGTGCATTAACACCTTGGTGCCCATGATCTTTGGCTAATAGGCTTGTGCTAAGCCGGTTGACTTTAAACATAATTGCGGCCAGTCAAAATAGTGGCAACATAGCTGTGCCTACTGACTGGCTACCTAAGTAGCTCAAGCCAACACAATTACCTACCAAACATTGAACAGGCAATTCCATGAGAGTTTTCGGCCTTCTAATTATGGGTAGGCGAACTGGCCATTCTGCGCACTAGAAAAGGGGGGGGGGGGTGTTCTCAATAGCCCTTATTTTCCCTATTGGACGTGGCCCTTAAAAGTATGGTGCACATGTTTTCACACTCCCGGGCTGTTGTCCAGTGGGGGGGGGATGGGGGGGGTTTTCCCAAAAATTTAAACTTGAAATTTTGATGGCTCCATCTGCTTGGCCCTGTTTCGTTCATAAACCCGGGTTGCAAAAAAAAAAAGCAAAGAAAATGGGAAAGTCAAGCCCGAGTCACAGATGGGCCCCAGTTATTGAAGCATTGCAACATGCAATGAGGGTTTCACATTTGTTTAAAATAAAGGTATGTTGGGGTTTGGAAAGGGGACACCTTTTTGGCAGCGTACTTTTAAAGCGCCTTTTGTAACCACCTTCCTTTCACATTTCTGTAAAGTTTTTATGGAGAAACAAGACCGATGTGATGAAAAACGATTTAAATTCCAACTATAAAAAAGCCCCCCCCAGCCCTCAAAAAAACCCCCTTTTTTACATGAAATGAAGACCTTTGCAAATTATTTCTAATGGGTTCAATGAAATTTCTCCCTTACTTCAAAACCCTTGCCGCCCAGGGGAAATTGATCAAAGGCTCTGTCTTTGCTCATTTCGACGGCTGGGGGGTTGGGGGGAAAATCGTGGCGTAGTGCAAGTTGTAAGTTGCGCATGAAAATAAAGATTTTACAAACAGTCTCAGGCTTGTTTCCCCAAAGCCCCCGTTTGATCCAAGCAGCGGAACCTCTATTTAAGCAGCCCAAAACCCCTTTCTTGTGGTTCTGGGCGTCGGGGGGACGTTATCCCGTTTCTGGCAGCCGTCCGTGGTTTGCGATATGGGGTCAACAACCATCTGCTTAATTTGTAGCCATGGTCTCCTGAAAATGTAAAAAAAAGAATTTAGCCAGACACAAAAACCAAGCCGATGGGTTTTGGATCTCACAAGTGTTGTCCCCTAGTACCCTCCAGACTCACCAAAAATGATCCCGGAGCAATTCCCCAAATTTTCTTTGGGTTTACAGTGTGTGCTTTCTAAAAAAAAGAGTCGTGGGTGGCCCCGGGGGGAACTTTGCCAGACCGGTAAATACATGTTGGCCCGGGTCCCTCCCAAATTTATTGATGGAATGTTTAGGTTCCGAAACATGACTCAGTTTTGGTGTGGGGAACGATTCTTTATGTGGGTGCGTCCACAATGCCAATAAATTTGGCAAGGCGCAACTTTCCAAAACCCCTAACTTCACGGGACCTGTCCTGGGGTACTGGGATTTAATGTAGTCCCTTGCGGGGTTAAAAATTTGAACCTTGTGGGGTTTTCCGAAAAATGGCCTGTGTCCCCCCCAAAACGTATCCGCCACACAGCGCTGAAAGCATCCAGAGCAAAAAAAAAATGACACTTAAAAATTTTGTCAGAGGGGGAATCGCTTGGGAGCGCTATTTGTGAAGCCAGTTGCCCGCTTTAAAAAAGTCCTAATTTCAAAAGTTGGACCCAAAAAAGGCCCAACAATTTTTCACTCATCCGGGGGAAACAAATGTGCCCAAAATTTTTGGGAGTCGGCGTTTTTTTAAAAACCCTGGGCCGGGGGGCCAATGCCTCATTCTAAAAGGGAAGGATCACGGAACGTGTCCTTTTCTAAAGTTTGAAGAAGAACATTTGCAATTACATAGCTCCATTTTTTGCATTGGATGATCATTAGTATTGAGGTGGAACTTGACCAAATAGCCCATTGGGGCTGTGGTTCTAAAATACCTGTATATATTTTGGCCCTTTAATTTAAAAAAGAAAAACAAAACTTAGAGGTTGGCTGTAAGGATGTAAGGCACTGCACATGTTTTCACCTAATGTTCTACATGTGCACTTTAGCTTGGACTCGGGCATTGCCCCAATGGAAAGGGCAGCAATGTTGGGGGCAAAACCGTGCGAGCGCATTGCAGGAAACGTCCCTAATGGGAAAATAATAGCCTTCATAAGACTGCAAAAATTTTCCCTGTTGTTCAAGTTCCCCCCATCGAAGTAAGCTGTGCTGGCAACTGTGATAGATTCCCTCATTTCATTTGAGTTAGTGCCCCCCGGGAAAAAAGAAATCAATTCTTTTTTCTTGTAGGGCCCCGCTTTTCTCAACCCCCCATTTTCCATGGCAACATCCCAATTTTAAAGTCGGAAATGAGCCTTTAAGGTTACGTCTTAAAGCTTATCCCTTTTTTCATCTTTGGGGTGTTGCTTGTTGTAAACAAGTAGGCTTTTTCTATGCAAATTTAGGGAAGCCCCAAAAAGTCGGTGACTGTCAAAAAAATAAATGGCCGTTACCCCCATTTCATGCCCGAGGGGGAAAGTCCCCCAAGACTCCCCCGGGTATTGTTTAGGTGATTAGCGTTGCCCTGCTTTTGGTTACGTCAAAATTCAAAGGTCTAGGGCCGCTCCCGGGGTGTATGGGTTTTTTGGGTGCACACGGGGTTGTCGCTAAAAAAAACCCTTTCGGTTTGTGGCACCCCGAAAAATTCGTTCCCGGTAAAACCAGTGCCCCACTGACTGTAATAGTTTCGCATTTGTAGAACAGTAGGCCTTTTAAAAAACATGGAATTCACCCCCCCCAAATTTAATATCCCCTTTTGGGTTATAGTAAGGATTCGGACGCTTACTTTACTGACCCCCGCAACCCCGGGGGGGATTCCCTAAGCATGCCAACCGCACATGGGGAAGGAAAACTTTTTTCAAAACTCACTTCAAAACCCAAAACGGGTCACATTAGGGGTATAGTCCACCAAATCTTTAGGATAAGTTTCTGTAGGAGTTAATCAATGGGTAAAAAGGGGCTGCGGTGGGGAGAATATAAAAGATAGAAAAAGGTGTCCATAACACATAGTAGTTACGCATTAAATTTTTTGTTCTGTAAATTTAAACCAATTTTCGATGGCCCCTTTGGTTTCTTGGCAAGGGTTTAACAGTGTATTAGCAAGGCGTCATTACGCACCACATTTACAGATTGTGGGCGGGGGGGCGGGAGGGGGGGGGGGGGGGCGCAAACTCCCCATGACTTTCCATTCCCCTGGAAAACCTGTAAAATTTCCCCCCCTTTTTTTAAATTTAAAGAAAAAATAGGGAAAATTATTTTCCAAAGCCGTAAATTAGCGAATAATTTTAAAAAAGTCCAATTTAAGTCTTTTGAACCAGCATTATGTTCCCACCTCCTAAACTCATCCAAAATGCATTACTGCCCATCATGTGCCTTGTGTCAAGGGCCTTAAAGGGGGCGGTTCCCTTTGAATTTGAATATGTGAATAACCCTCACACCATTATCCGCCGCGTCCAAAATTTTACCACGTGCCCATCCAATTTGCACACAATTTCCAGTTGTCTTTTGTGTCTTTTTTTGTAAAGCAGGAATATAAAATTTTTGGTTGTGTTTCAGGTTTTATAGGTTGTTGGGCAGGGGCTCCTGGGGACTGCAGAAAAATCGATAAAAACTGACAAAAACCTGGCAATCAACCCTTGCGTTAAAAAAACAGCAAGGGGGGGCTAAGTCAGTATGTTTCAAAACTTTATTTACGGGCCTGTTTGCCCCGTTAGTTAGGGTTTTTGGTTTATGTGGGGTTCTTAATTTGGCCAGACATGTGTGTGGCCCAAGGCCCAACACAGAACATGACTAAAAATCCCAAAAAACTTAAACTGTTTGGAGTGCTGTCCCCGGAGGTTTCAAATCCAGACATACCTTTAGATGTTATTTTTTTCCCTTTCCCTTTCAGTTCAGTCCTCCAAAACTCTCCTTGCTGTTTTGTTCTCCTCCGGTTTCCTCGCCCAGCTTAAAAACCCCCCCCTTCAATTAACCATTTTTCGACCCCTACGCAGCGTGTATGGTCGGTTTTTCACATTTTGGTGCCTCTGGCATCAATTTGGTTAGGCCATTTGTGGTTTTGAGACAGTTGAAAAAGGGGAATGTTGAATTTCCAAAATTTTTACAAAGGGTTTTCATGCCCCCTTTTTCAACTTACATGATTAATTGCCCGATCAGAACATGGGAATGTCTTTACATTGAGCTTTGCATAGAAAACAAACCCAACATCAAGAACATTGTCTTTGGGTATAAACGTGTCAAAATGCCAGAATAAGGGACTTGTGTAATTTTTCCCCCACAAGGCAGACAACACGCTGGATGTCAAAAATGTGCACTCTGGTCATAATGTTGTGTTTTCTTCTTTGGACACTGTCCAAATAATGGCATGGGTTTTCGTAGGGTTGTTAAAAACACACAAACTCCGCTATGATGGAAGTCACCCTGTCATGCATGCACAAGTCATTCATGTTAAGGCATGATCACAAAATCCTTCAACTCCCCTCTCTTCCACTCTTAATGCGCTTCATCTGCAGGAGTATATCCGAACACGAGCTACATGGCCATTTCAGAGGCTTTTGGCAGAGGTTGCCCGTGCGATTTTGCGTGGCGTCCTTGTTTTTTCTAAGAAAAGATTTAAGGGGCAGAAACGGATTCTCCACACAAATCACATCCCCCAGTGGAAGTTGAACATAATCGATTTTGGACCAGTAAGATCGTTTGTAATGGGTTTGAAAATTGCAGGATGCGCTGTTTTCTCAATACAATTCCGGGACAACCCAGTGCGCAAAATATTTGCATGATTTGTATAGTGTGAACAAAGCACTACAAAGGCTAACACTGTATGCGCCAAAAATCATGGGCGCCTTAATGTCAACTCCTATTTCTAGACTGTAGCTATGTCGCATACCCCCCAATTCCACGCTTGGCTAATGTTTGGTGGCAACGACTTTTGCCTATTATTTTTGGTGCAAACGGTTACATAACGCGCACTCTTTTTTCAAACAGAAAACCTCTAAAGACGAATGCCTAATGAGTGTGGAAACAGATTTTAATCACACAATGGAGCAAACCTCTGAGTATTTCACCGGGGACAAACTGTCGTAGCTCTTAGCTGGAACCAGTTGGTCTCGGGCATTTTTTGCGCACTACAGTGGTCAGTGCGCCGGAACTGGCGCATTAGATGCACGGCGCTGTGCGGTGATGGTCGCGTTGTTGTCGTGGCGACAACAGTGAGAGCAGGCGCCAGGAGGCCTTGCAGACAACAGAGACTCCATGGAAGGCGGCTATAGAGGTAACAATGCAGTATAGGTTTAATCAGAAATTATGCGGCAGTTTAGAAATTCCGCCAAAGTACTTTTAAGGAGCGGTCATGTGGAGTTTACACTCCGTGTCACCGTTGCTTTTATGATCCGTTTTGTGGTCTTCTATGTTGTTCCCACCAAAAAAACCATTAGCATTGACATGATTGCTGCTGTGTATGTGTAAAAAAAGTGGCGCTCTCATGCTGGATCACCGCTGTGTGTTTCAAAAGCTCCGCCCCCCTCCATCTTTTAAAAAATAGACCTGCTAATCTTTTCAATATGGACCATAGCTGCACTTTTGCCATTAAAAGCAGAGAGATGTCATTCAGAATGCCTCTTAATGGTAGGCATATACGGCATAGTTGCACATTTTGGAAAGTGGAAAAGCAGGAGATTGATGAGGACGGGGCGCCGTGCCTTAATCTGGGTTATCTGTCATTTTGCCTTCTTGGGCCAAGGCCTATGAGCTCTCCACATCCCTTGTTAGGAACACTTTCAGCTCTACAGTGTTGAGTACTTGCAGTGCATTGCAGGAACTGTAAATCCTTTTTTTTTTTAAAAAGCCCATTTAACTGAAAGTATTTTAAATGGTTGACAGGATTGGGCCCTATACGGAGCCCTGTCTTAATACAATGATAACCGGGTTGTAGTGTCAGTAAGTACCGTTATTCCCCACCCTCAGGTGGCTTTGTAGGAGCCTGGTGCTTGTAAAGTTGCTTGAAAATTAACGCACGGTAAGGCCATGTTCACACAGCAATGACTGTGACATAATTCAGTCCGTAATTACGACCCAAAGTGCAATATTTACAGGCTTAATCCATCCAAGACATAAAGATAATCTACAGTTCTCCTTGAGAATGATGGATTATGTTACCTCTCCCCGCTCGGTGAATTAGCCTAGGGGGAAGTAAATTAACATGTGAATTAGCAGCGGCGTTTCAGAGCCACTATTAATGATATTCTATTGGCCTGCGAGGTGCCGGCTCCCCGCTCCCTCCCCCTCTCCCGCCGCCCCACCCCCGGCCACACTGCATAATTGCAGGGCGTAATAACGTCCCGCAGTTAGGCTGTGTGAACATAGCCTAACTCTGGTAATACACAGTTGTCATAGAGAACGATGGATTCCATCTCCCCTCCACGCTTGCGGAATCTTCCGCGGGAGGAAAAAGAGACAGGTGAATTATTGTCACCACGTACGTGACGTCTGTAATGACAGTCTATGGAGCCGGCAAGCTGTCGGGCCCCCGCCCCGCCCCCGCACCGCTGCACGTATTTCGGCGCAATGGCGTGGAGAAATCCATCCCCGCTATTAAGTCGTCAAAACGCCGTGTGAACATTGACTTTTGTTGAAAACGACACGATTAAACCCAAAGTAACCTAGGTGGAGAGACAAAATATTTTTCAAACCAACAAAGGTTTACACATGTCGAACTGGAATTAATGCACATTCAGTACTGCATTCATGAAACAGACAGCTGGCCTGTCGGCGCCTTGAACGTTTTATGTCGCCTTATTGAAGTGTGGTGGCAGTATGCCTTAGCAAGACAGTGCCCCTGAAAAAAAGTGAAGCGAAAGCGACAAGATTTTGGTGCACTAGAATCTGTGTGCGCCAATATGTAGGCGCACTCCAATCTGTCGGCGCCTACATTACAGGCGCCGTGAAAACGGACGAACATGTGTCTTGTGCGCCAAGAATGCCCGTACGACTGAATCAGACATCTCGGGCGCCAGCGATTTAGTCAGAAACTCGTCGTGGCCGAATTCATACATGTCGCCCCATATGTTTTGGAAAAGGTCATGTGAGCGGGTGCAATTGTTGTGTTGAAAAACCTCCAGAGGTGTGATAGAAGATTTGAGAATCATTGGCTGAATATATTTTAGTTCTTCAAATAACTGACTCCTATCAATGTCACACTGTGGTTTGGCTACCTATGGAAAATGGATTAACACTTCTTCCAATCTTTTACACATATCTTTAAGTTTTTCTTTCTCTGGCAAATCCTTTATGTTATACAGAAAGTCCCATAATTCATTATGGTTTGACAACTGTCTTTCCAGTGATGTAGTCATGTGGTCTATCAAAGGATAGCAAACAGAAATCTTACAATGTTGCACTGTACAGTGCCTTGCGAAAGAATTTGGCCCCCTAAAACTTTTCAACCTTTTGCCACATTTCAGGCTTCAAACTTAAAGATATAAAATTTTTATTTTTTGTGAAGAATCAACAGGAAGTGGGACACAATTGTTAAGTGGAACGAAATTTATTGGATATTTTAAACTTTTGCAAAAAAAAAAAAAACTGAAAATGGGGCATGCAAAATTATTCGGTCCCTTTAAGTTAATACTTTGTAGCGCCACCTTTTGCTGCATTTACAGCTGCAAGTCGCTTGGGGTATGCCTCTATTAGTGTTGAGCGATTATTATCGACAAAGTTGAAATCGGCACAGTTTTTATGTTGATCGAAATTTTTAGATCATGCGATAATTTAGGTTAAAATCTGTGCATCATCTATTAATATCGCGCCATTTTCGGCGCTTCCTGTCATTTTGGCGGCCAGCAAATCAGCTTACAGAATAGAGCAGGGTGAGATGTGTGTGCGACGTCATGACTGGGATGTGTATGGTTGCGATTGGCTGGAAAAATCACATGACCTCGTTTACATAGAACAGCCCTTCCTGTTCTACTCAGCGTCTCATAGCAGTAGGACGTGCGCTCTGCCGTGTCCAAACAGCTCAGCGAAATTATTCATTTCTTCACAAGAGAAAGCTCTACTGTTAGCTGTGATCCTTACAACTTAGTTAGATCAGAGATTGGACGATTTTATGCAGTTAGGTAGAGAATTTTAAAGGAGCATCTACCGCTGTAAAGTCACGGGGGGACACGGGGGGGGGCGCGGGCGAACACAAACAAGCTCTATAAAGAATACTGGATATAGTTCACCAAGACTTAGTGTAGACATTGCACTGCAATAGCTTTATTATTAACAGTTTTCTATTGAAATATTTCCTAGATATTGGGCAGCCTGAACTTATATTAGGATACACATCGTTTCTAGTAACTGCAGGTCTCTTTGTTAGGTGCAAAACTCCACTTTTATTATCAGTATACATTTCAGATAGGTGTTCTTTTGCAATTTTGTCCATTCCAGCTTTGTTGATATAGCCACCTTGCAGTTAAATTAGAATCCAGCAATTTTGTAGTCAGCACAGGTTGATAGGTGCCAAAAACACCTTTTATTATCCGAATACATTTCAGATACGTGTTTTTTCACTTTGGCGCAGTACAGCTTTGTTCATTGAGGCACCTTGCACTTAAATGTGAATACAGCAATTTTGTAGTCACCACAGGTGAATTGAAAGATGCCAAAAATACCTTTTAATATCCGAATACATTTCAGATACGTGTTTTTTCACTTTGGCGCACTACAGCTTTGTTCATTGAGGCACCTTGTACTTAAATGTGAATACAGCAATTTTGTAGTCACCACAGGTGAATTGAAAGGTGCCAATAATACCTTTTAATATCTGAATACATTTCAGATACGTGTTTTTTCACTTTTTTCATACGTGTTTTTTCCAAAGTGGCTCAAGGGTCATGCTTTGAATTTTTGGGGGCATTTTGCTGTGACATGCAGCTAGACTACAGGTCCTATTATAAAAAAAATGTTGTTTCTAACAGACATTTGTTCTTCAGCATTGTCCAAAGTGGCTCAAGGGTCATGCTTTTAATTTTTGGGGGCATTTTGCTGTGACATGCAGCTAGACTACAGGTCCTATTGTAAAAAATGTTGTTTCTAACAGACATTTGTTCTTCACAATTGTCAAGAGTGGCTCAAGGGTGATGGTGCTGTCAGAAACAGGAATAGGTAGGACACTGTTAATGGACACATATTGCAAAATGACTTGTTTTTGCAAGATCTTTAACATAGATATCAATCCCTGTATTGAGACAACCCATTTAATACAATTAAAAAAAGAGAAACAAAGACATGGTGGGATTCCATCCTATTTTAAAAATGTGTTTTCTAGAATTAAAGTACTAAAAAATTTGCATGCACAAAATAGCTGGTAAAAAATTCCTCTGAATTGTACAAGGGAGGTACAGGAAAACTTGACCAGATGTAGGTTATTCAGAGGACATGGAGTATGGAGCACGGACAGAGAACAAAGTACAGAGACAATTTCCTCCAGCACGTTGAGTAAAATGAGAAAAAGAATGCCAAGAAAAAGGGCACCAGGGAGGAACAGGACCGAAAACCACCAGTATAACCAAGAGACGCTCAATTGTGCCGCACTCATACGGAGGGGCAAGCGCTACCCAGGACAGGGACAGTATATGTCCAGTGAAACTAAAATGGTGGTTGAAAGACTCCTTTTTCCGGCACTTTTTAATCTGGGGTCATGCAGGTTTGGGGCTCATGCTGTGGTACAAGACAGGGATAGTGAATGGTGTGTGATTTTTTTTCTGTGGCTTTTATAACCTAAGTGTGTTGCCTAAGATGTAGCACGTATCCATTTGACTGTTGGGGATTTTAATTCCAGCTTCTCCAGCCCTGTTTGGGTGTAAGAATGAAGGTGTTGTTTCTCTCCCATAGACTTTAATGGTCATCGGCGATCATCTAACATCGACCATCGAATATCTTGTCGATGATGGCTGACTATTGACCATCGACCAATGTCGATAGCCAACGTAATCGCTCAACACTAGCCTCTATCAGTTTTTCACATTGAGAGACTGAAATTCTTGCCCATTGTTCCTTGGAAAACAGCTCGAGCTTAGTGAGGTTGGATGGAGAGCGTTTGTAAACAGTAGTTTTCAGCTCTTTCCACAGATTCTCGATTGGATTCAGGTCTGGACTTTGACTTGGCCATTCTAACACCTGGATACGTTTATTTGTGAACCATTCCATTGTGGATTTTGCTTTATGTTTGGAAGATAAATCTTCGTCCGAGTCTCAGGTCTTTTGCAGACTCTAACAAGTTTTCTTCCAGAATGGTCCTATATTTGGCTCCATCCATCTTCCCATCAATTTTAACCATCTTCCCTGTCCCTGCTGAAGAAAAGCAGGCCCAAAACATGATTCTGCCACCACCATGTTTGACACTGGGGATGGTGTGTTCAGGGTGGTGAGCTGTGTTGCTTTTACGCCAAACATATCGTTTTGCATTGTGGCCAAAAAGTTAAATTTTGGTTTCATCTGAGCAGAGCACCTTCTTCCACATGTTGGGTGTGTCACCCAGGTGGCTTGTAGCAAACTTTAAACAAGACTTTTTATGGATATCTTTGAGAAATGGCTTTCTTCTTGCCACTCTTCCATAAAGCCCAGATTTGTGCAGTGTACGACTGATTGTTGTCCTATGGACAGACTCTCCCACCTCAGCTGTAGATATCTGCAGTTCATCCAGAGTGATCATGGGCCTCTGATCAGTCTTCTCCTTGTTTGAGATGAAAGTGTAGAGGGATGGCCGGGTCTTGGTAGATTTGCAGTGGTCTGATACTCCTTCTATTTCAATATGATCGCTTGCACAGTGCTCCTTGGGATGTTTAAAGTTTGGGAAATCTTTTTGTATCCAAATCCAGCTTTAAACTTCTCCACAACCATATCACGGATCCGCCTGGTGTGTTCTTTTGTCTTCATGATTCTCTCTGCACTTTAAACAGAACCCTGAGACTATCACAAAGCAGGCACATTTATATGGAGACTGGATTACACACAGGTGGATTATATTTATAATCATCAGTCATTTAGGACAACATTGGATCATTCAGAGATCCTCACTGAACTTCTGGAGTGAGTTTGCTGCACTGATAGTAAAGGGGGCCGAATAATATTGCACGCCCCAATATTCAGTTTTATTATTTTTTACAAAAGTTTAAAATATCCAATAAATTTCATTCCACTTCACAATTGTGTCCCACTTGTTGTTGATTCTTCACAAAAAAATGTATCTGTATCTGTAGCCGATTTATCCTGACTTTCATAGTCAAACAATCTCTTTTTCTTACTTGGCATTTTATTTATTGTAAATTTGGGTTAAATTGCCAAGTTTAGAGCTATTTCTGTAGCAGATACCTTTGCAGATTCGTAGCCAGGATCCTGATATTTTTTAACAAAAGCAGTACAGTTCTTGAGCAAATTGTAGCATTGGGTTAGCTCCATATCTTTGGATTGCACGGATTTGCTTACAATATGTACTTGAAACAAAAGATCATACCAAATGATAAGTGACAAGGAAGCTGAAGTCTTCTAACGTTAACGAAAGAGATTTTGTTTCTGAAGCTAGAGTGGAGTCATCAATATTTTGTTCGACATCTAAGAGAGCCTCATGAATTTCACAATACTGATAACATGCTACTTTAAAGCTCTCAACTCAGCACTCCCAACGTGTAGCACACACTTTCTTCAGGATGAGGTGCTTTACATGGTCACTTATAATACACGACCATTTCGAGGATGTGGCAAATAGATTATAAAGTCTCTGCAAAACACCAAAAAGATTAACAGATCTTATAGAGGACTTTGCAGCATCATCTACAACTAAATTTAGACTATGGCAACCACATGGGTTAAAAAATGCCTGACGAAATTGCTCTTAGATCCTTTACTGCAATCCTTTGTTTATGCCTTTCATGCTGGCACCAATTGTTCATGTCTAGGCAACATTTTGACATTTCCTCTAAAAGGAGGTTACCAAGACCTTTGCCAGCTGTGTCACTCACAGGATGGTAGCCAATTAAGTGTTCACTTATTTCAACACGTTCATCATCAATATTAACAAATCTTAATCTGTAGGGTAGCTGCTCTGTATGACTTGCATTATGTATGCAGTCCATCATTACAGAAAAGTACTTTGCTCTTCTGCCTTTTTTAAAATACAATTAAATTAATTACTTAATTTTTAATTTTATTTCCACAATAATGCGAATGGATCTTCTGTGAAGTTACTCGCTGTAAGTGATCTCTCATCACTGGCTCAAATTTGCCTAGGAGTTGGATAAGTCCAAGGAAATTCCCATTATTTGGGGTAAATAATTTATTTGAAGATCCCCAAAAAGCCAAATTATTGGTTGCCAGATATATAGTAACTGCCATTGCGTCTGGCACAGGGATGTGATGTTATCATGCCAAGATGCTACTCTGGGAGATTTTTGGCCTAAGACCCAGGAGCACAGGCTGTGTGATTGGTACATCACGCTGCCTGCGCTGCTTATTATTCTGGGCTGCAGGCCACAGGGCCCACTGCCGCAGAGTTCAGGGTCCACTTGGATTCTAATAATCTCCTGATGGGCCCCAAGCTCCGTGGCATGTTTCTAACTGTATACGTGTAATTGGGACCCACATACAGTTAAAGATTGCTGGTGTATGTGTCGGACTTGGGGTCCACCGAAGGATCCTCCAGTCCTATGGTGGGCCAGTCCGACACTGTAAACACCATAGCAAATGCGGCATTAAATGAAAGGCACACTGATCTTACCTCTGATCGACCCACTGCAATGAGATCACAGAATGCCGATTGGTTAGCATGGCAGCTAGAAGCATAATGAAGGCTTGCATAGCCACCATGTTAACATGTCTATTGTTACCTGCCCCAGGCAGGAAGTAATAGAACTTCTACATTGGTACAGCTTTCTGCATTATATCTATAACCAGAAAGGTGTATAAACATTTGAGTCTTCTGGTGGCCAAATACTTTAGTGGAACTAAAGTGTACAATTTAAAAAAATGTTTTAAAAGTAAAAAAAAAATTAAAAAAATTAAAAGTTCAAATCACCTACCTTTTATCCATTTTACAAACAAACTCTAAAAAAATACAAAGTTACACATCTGATATTTTAAAATATACATAATTTATCCCATATGCTGAACACTAGAAGAAAAAAAAATCCCAAATGCCAAATTTTGAGATGTATCCCAAAATAGTATCAATAAAAACAAGACTTCAACATGCAAAAAATGAACTCTCACTCAGGTCCATATGTGGGAAAACCAAAAAGTTATTTTTAGCAGAAAATGGCGCTGCAGTACAAATTTAAGGAATAGAGAATGTTTTTTTTTTTTTAAACTGCTAAAACATAAAGAAAACTCTTAATATTTGGTATCACCAGAATTGGACTGACTTGTAGAATACAAATAACACATCATTTATACCGGAAAACGAATTGATATCCCAGTACATTTTATGCTAAGGCCAATGGTACCAAAAAGTACATCTTGTCTCACAAAGAAAAAGCCCTCTTATGTCTGTGTAGATGTAAAAATAAAATGGTTTTAGTTCTTGGAAGGTGAGGAGCAGATCTCCAGGGGTGACAGCAGCGTGGGACAATTGGGTAAGTGTTTTTTTTTTTTTTTTTTAGACAACCATGGCCTTAATGGAATACATGTTTTTCACTCGACAACCACTTTAGTTATGTCTTACAAAATACTGATAACGGAGTGTTTAGCAACAGGTGATCTACACTTCTTATGTAAGCCAAAAAAAGCTCATTCAAGCATATTTCAATATCTAGGCATATAGTGCAATATGTCTCTCAATCTGTAGGTCTCCATTCTAAAATAAAATCTTCAATTTACATTTTCTTATTGTATATTGTTCTATAGAATAGCATAGTCTATTTTGCTAGTCTACAGTCTACATTGTTGTGAAAACATTTTCATTATCAAATGGACCTCTTTTAAACCCTTTATTAGCAAAGGGACAGGTACACCTTATTTTATACGGGCTTTTCAGCAATGCAAAGAAACACTAACTAGTAAGCCCGGGCCGGGGGGTGATTAACCAGTGAGCTAAGTCGCAGGGAGTTTTTTTCTGCCTGCACTCGGTAAGATCATACCGCCTCTATCTCCTAAAAGCCAGTACAGGAGTATAATAAACACTTTCCGGACTGTCTGTGACGTCACCATACCTCGCAATGCGTTGTGGACATTACCGGCGGGGTGATTGACAGTCACCATGAACCACACACAGCAATAAGCTTTTTATGACCTCCATTGTATAGTGTTTTGAAGATCACTCATACAATTCTCCTATAGGGAAAAGTGAAGAAAGTGTAAAAAAAAGTGAAAAAAGTAAAACACAAACATGAAAAATCAAATAAAAACATGTACACAGCCCTTTTCCCCTTTTCAAATGCCAATCTACCCAAAAAAGTTCAAAAATAAATAAAGTACACATATTTAGTATCGCCACATGAGTAAAGACCTACCCTATAAATTTTCACAATTAAAACCTCACTGAACGCTTTTAAAAAAAAAAAATGTGATTTTCTTTTAAACCCGCACACATACAATAAATAAGAGCAATCAAAAAATCATAACACCAAACTAAAAAAATTTAAGGGCAGGGTTCATCCCGCAAATAAAAAAAAAAAAATCCTTACACAGCTCTGTAAAAAGGAAAAAAAAAAAATTTAGGGTTTATCAAATATACGATGCATAAAATTTTTTTAAACACAAAAAAATATTTTTTTTTTTAAAGCATTTTCAACATAAAAAACTATAAAATTTGGGGGTACACCGTATTTGATCGCCAACATAGCATAACAACTTGTCACCCATGAAGCTGATAAAAAAAAAAATAAAAATACACAGATTCGTATTTTCTTCACCCGCCTTCCAAAAAACAATTAAATCCGATCAAAAAGGCATACACTTCTATAAAACGAAAAAAAAAAAAAAATAATAGCTTCAACTATGGCGATGCAAAAACATTTTTTCCTTTTTTAATAAAAGTGGTTTTTATTACCAAAAACACAACACATAAAAAATATAAAAATGGGGGATCTCTGAATCGTACAACCGCTGAAAAAAGCTGGGATATCATTTTACTGCACTGTGACGTTGTAAAAAAAAAAAAAACACACCAGATTTCTGTAATTTTCAAAAAAACCCCCACAAATCTTAATAAAAGGATCAAAGTGTCTATCACCCCCTAATGTAACAATAAAAACGTCAAATATCCGCAAAAACACACCCATAATCATCCAATACAGAAAAAAAAAAAGTTAAGGCGTCAAAAGGACAACAATTTGTTATAGGGCATATTTCTGTTTGTAAAATAATAAAACATAAAAAAATATATAAAATTTAGATCATTTTAATTTTCCAACTCGGGAAGAAAAATTACGTCATTTTTCCCCATAGTGAACGCATAAAAGAAACCCCAAAAAAACAATGGAACTGTGTTTTTTTTCCCCCATTTTCTGGCCCAAACTTACAAAAAAACACCTATTGGGAAAAAAAACCAAAATACCCCTACATAAACCATAGGGGGGATTAATCCCAAAAATTTTACTTATAATTTCACCTTTTTTGGACTTTTTGGGGGGCTCAAATGGACATGGGATGACCAAAATCGATTCCAAAAAAACTACTTTCCCGCATACGCCCAAAAAAAAAAATTTACCCCCTTTATAAAAGGGTTTTGCCGAATTAAAAAGAAATTCCCGCTAACAAAATCTAAAATGCTTTTTTGTAGGATTTTTTTTAAAAAATTACAATCTTCAGCAAAAATTGTAGATTGTTGGAAAAAAAAAAATTTCTTCATTTTCATACCCCTAACACTATGTTGACTTTTAAATCAAAAAAGTTAAAATTTGAGCCGTTTTTTAGGTTATCTAGATCTCGATTTTTCTGATTTTTTTTCCTGAAAAATTGGGCAAAAATTCAGATTGAAAATTTCAAAAAAAACCCAAATTCCCTTATGGCGGCCACCCAAATCATTGCAGATTACAGAGGGGGATAAAGGGGAACTTTAAACAGTGAGGGTGAAAGGGATCTTATTGGTGCTAAAATAACATGACCTTGGTTTTATGTTTTGGGCCCTGTTTTTTGGGGTCAACGCCTTAGGGATTAGGTTTGTGAACTGAACCCACTGTTTTTCTCTGCTGTGCTTGTTTTCAAAGCAGGCAGCACCCCTTAAACCCGCGTTTTCCCAAAAGGAAAAGCTGTTTAGTTTAGTTGGGAAATCCTGACTGTAAAAAAGTTGGGGGATTTTGATTTTCTGATGATTTCCCTTCTTTACCCTTTTTTTTGATTGCCCAAAAAGTTCCTTGCTGCATTTGGGGGGGAAGGGGGGGGGGGCAGCTTGGTTTTGGGTTGGGGGGGGTATTTTTTTTGCACAAGAAATTTGTTGGGAAATCTCTCAAAAGAAATCACTGTGAATTGGGGTTTTTTTGAAAAAAAATTTTTTATTCTTCCCAAAAATTTTCCCTTGCTAAAGTTTTGTTTCAGTCAGTTGGGAAAATCTTTCTAAAAAAAAAATCGCTGTGATTTATGTATCTTGCGAAAATTTCAGCGTCGCAATGTCCAGAGAAATAGCAAGTAGCCCCCACAGCACAGGCATGGGCAGAAGCCTATGGGTGACTGTGAAAACGTTTTTCCCCCTCATAAAACCTGTAAGGAGAGCCATTCAGACACACAGAGCCCGCCTTAAGACCATGGCCCATGTCCCGGGGCCAAACCCCCGATGTTTTTGGATTGGTACGCCCCCAAATCGACTTCTGGTTGTCAAACTGAAGAATGGCCTGAGCTTGTCACCCAAAACCCCAAGAAGTTTAATCCTGCCCGCAGCCAAAAGTTATTTTTGGAAGGCCCTTCTACAGTGGCGGTTAACTGACAAAAAATTTTCATCTTTTCCCCTTAAATGGGGTTTGTTTAACATCAAAAGTTTAAGCTGGATCTCGGGAAATTTTTTTGCCCGGTTGCCAATGTACCACTAGTAAACTGTAGCACATCTTCGTACATGTGAAAACACATTCCCTTTGAAAAAATCTTGGCCCTATTGAAACAAATCTTATTCAAATATTCATTCTTCGTGAAAATGTTATTCTGATGTCCAAAAAGGGGCTATTTGGGTTTTTTTGGGGTAGGCTACTTAAAAGGGGGTGCCCATGGGAAGTATTCCCGTCGGGGCCCTAATCAAAAAAGGGAAAAATTAAACCCTTTATTCTCTATTGTTAAACATTAAAACAAACTTTTATTATATTAAATCTTAACCCCTTTAACAAATTTTAAAAACCTATCTTAAAATCTCTTTTTTAAACCCTTTTTGTTCTGAAAGGGGGGGAATAAATCCCTTTAATTATAGGTCTGTTGGAACCCCACCTATAACAGGGGGGCCTTTTATTATAGCAAAGTACTACTTCTTAAGGATCCCAAGCCAATACTTTGGGGATCGTCCCTAATCTATAGACACAGAACAAATAAGGCCCCCCTTGTGACACGTCTGCAGCAGGTGACACTTGTAGACAGAGGTGAGAGATCACAATTTAAAACGTCAATATATGACTCACCCGACATGTCTTCGCCAGCTAACATTGGCCTTTATCAAGGCTTAGAGGTCGATCACATGTGTTCTGAGCTTCACTTCCCTTTTATATCATGTTAAGTAAACACCCCGTTCAGGTCGCTCACCAATTAGCCATCAGAGAATCCACATAAAAACCCTCTCCCCCTTCCGCGCGCACACTCAGAACATGTCCTGCTAAAGCTCGCCACCATGCTCTCATGAGACAACCAACCTTCAGTCAAATTCGCCATCTCCATAACGGGGCTTGCACCCCATCCTTACCGTAATGCCCGTGCCAATGCTTAGATAGAGTTTAAGTTTGCCTATGGCAAAATTGATAAATATAGTGATCAAATGTCCACTCTTTGTTACTCTTGCGCGGAGGGATTCCCAATTTTTGGAGATTATGTGACAAGTTTTGGTGAACAGGATTGTTCTAGTGGGAGGAATCTAGGGAATGGCAGGTTTTTTGAGTCAGAAAATTAATTTCGGTATTTTTTTTCACAGGGAAGTAATTGTAGTATTTTCTAATCAAACCAATTCCATTGAATGAAACATAACATCCATAATAGCCTTTCAGAAATTAATAGAACTTACAAAACAACAAAATCGGGCAGGCTGGGAAGTAGACTGCTCTAGAGCATTTATACAAACAACAAATGTGTGTATAGAGGATTACGGACTAGCTTTGAGACCAAATACACATTTAGAGGATCCCATTTTTATCAAGGGCTGGGAAAACTGCTAACTGAATGCTCTCTGAAATGATGACAATATCTGTCAGAATATGAGAGAATTTCATTTAATAAATTAATGGAACAACTAAATAAGGAGATAGTGGAGATTAATATCTTTCGGGCCCATCCAGATTTCCTGAATTTGAACAAAAAATTACAACGAAAACATAGAATCTCTGAGAGAAGAAATTAAGGAAGGAAACATAACAAAATTATCTGAGGGATCGAAAAGACTTTGTTAACAATCAGCTTTATATTTGGAAAAATAGTTAGTAGTTTTTTCATACAAACCTAATCTAGATTCAGATTTGTCAGATTCAGTGACTTCTGCTGTAGAAGAAATCCTCAACTAGGTGGTTCTATTTTTTGCTTTATAGCAGGGTGTTTTCGGGGGGGTGGTTGGGGCTGTGATTTGTTATGTGGGGGGTCTTTAGTTGTTTTAGACTATTTTTTATATGAGTGGGCAGTGCCAGTGCAAGATCAGAATCCTCAGAGATGTCAATGGCCACTGAGAATGGGATCAAGTGGGATCAAATACATTGTCCATCTTCCTGCATCTGTGGTGTGGTGGCCCATAGGTGTATAGGGGAACACAGGCAATGATTTTTAAAATGGCAGTACAAAATATGCCACCAGTGGACAGGAAATGGAACTGGTTATGAACACAGTGCAAAAACTCAACCTCAGACGCATATACACCCACTTTTTTTGAAACCACACAAGGATTCTCTTGAGGGATCGAGAGAAGGGGAATATCAGAAATAACCAAAGGATGGGGGGAGCACTACAAGTGATTAAATTTTCCTCTCATAGATTAACGGAAAATCAAAAACCGGTGTTGTAATACGGTCTTACGTCTCACTCCCATGCCCAAATTTAATGTATTTGTATGGGTAAAGATATTTATCTATTGCTAGAAAGTTGGCTTTGCATAAATATCATAAAATGAATTATCTTAGAGTAATGTTGATCAAACCTTTAGGAACACTAGAGGAGGGGGAAAAAGAAATCATTGGGTGATCTTGAACAAATGCAGGTTGAAGGTGATGGAGACCCCATAATTCTAGATATGCCTTTGACAAATTTTGAAGCCAAAATCTAGGTATACACCTCCGATATCACATCATAATTTTTTGGATTACGTCTTTGTGGAAGTAGTTAACGCAAGACATAAAGAAAACTAGCACTCAGAAGACAACCATCTTCTTTAAATATTAAAATGGGAGGAAGAAAGAAAGTAAGCTATTGCAGAACTACAATCTAAAAGGGAGATAGTAATCAAACAAGTGGAAAAGGGTACCCGCGTTAATATTGTTCATCTTAAATAAAAGTGACTATAGAGCGATGGCTTGAGGAATACTTGGTGAATCAGAAGATAAACATATGAGAGGCTTCTTAAGACCAAACTATGAGTATCCTGAAGGAATTGAAAAGGATTTTGGAGATTTGGGAATCTGAGAAAAAATTTAATATCGAGCGAGGAGAAGAAATGTATGCTAAATGTGAAATATACTATTGCCTACCTTTTATGCATTACCAAAAGTGCATAAGTGGTTTGTGCCAATAACCCAGGAAGACCGATAGTCTCCAGGTAGAAGAGAAAAACAATTTAACCACAAGGACCCTGCACGTATGTTATCGTATACTGATGCCCTTTGTCACTGGCCTTCCTTCATATTCTTAAAAGGATACGAAGGGACACTGTGATGAGAATTATGATCTAGTGGTGAGTGAGTGTACACTTCTTGCAAGTTTAGAAGTAGAAGCCCTTAATACAAGTAACATTCGACTATGAACTGGGCCTGAAAGCAATCAAGTATTTTTTGAACACAAGAGGTACACAATTTACAGAAGAACACAATGATTTTGTTTTACAGTTATTGGATTTTGTTTTTGACCACATAACTATTTTTTGGTTTGATGGACCTTTTATCACAGGAAAAAAGGGAGCAGCCATGGGAACGTGTCTGTGCACCCTTGTTTTGCCCCTTCTATTTTTAGGTGGTGGGAGGATGAGGATGCATTGTTTTTTTCTGAACACCTTGAAACCATTCACCAGATCGGATTTTATTTTGGGGGGCTTTTATTGTTGTTTTTTGAGTTTTTGGAGGTATGTGAATTAATTATTCATTGGATTTATGTTTCTTGACTAATGATTAATGAATATTGGGTATGATATTCTCGTTTGATATTCATCGGCGAGGAAAATTATTTTTTTTTTTGGATCTTGGAAATTTATGTTGGATTGAAAATAAGCAGGTTCAGACAAAGTTTTTTCGTGAAAAAAATACGGCTACCAAATAGTTTGTTTCATTTATCTAGTTGGCATCCACTTCTCAAAAAATGGGCGATTCCATAGGCCAATTTACTTAGGGCTCGTAGAAATTGTTCTACATTAGAGGAATTCAATGAAGTAATGCTTAAGGTTAATGCACGTTTTCAGGCAAGGGGTTATCCTAAAAAAATGTTTGAGGAAGGCTTTTATAGGGCTGTGACCATGTGACAGAGGACCTTTTATTAATACAGTAAAAAGAAGAGAAAGAAAAAAAAACTGATTTAAATTCGTTGTTTTAGGTACCTTTGATGATAGGAGCATAATGAATGAGAGCTGTTACTTAGAAGAAATTGGCACAATTATGAAGGCAGATCCAGTATTTCTGAGGTGATTTCTAAATACCTAGTGTCAATTATAGAAGAGGACGGAAATCTTAGGGATGAATTTGTTAATAGTCTTTTGAGGGAGATGGCAAAAAAATACATGGTTGCTGTTCCGGTGGTGGGATCTATCCCTGTGGAACTGTTCATTCTGTCCATTCATATGGAAAAACTAAAGATACTGTTAATCCCATAGATAAAAGAGATTTGAGATAAGACAATTCATCTATTGTAAATCACCAGAAGGGGTGATTTATCGGGCCATCGTTACTGCAACAAGATCTATGTGGGGAAAACCATTCTGGAGTTTCGTCGCATCTGATCTCAAACATCTGTGTACTATTTAAAACTAAGAGGTGACACTCCCATAGCAAGGACACATTTTGGAAGTACATAAATGGCGAAATAGAGGTGCCTTAAATTTTGGGGCATAAATGTTCGTGAAAAAAGCTAGAGGGAAAGAAAGGGGCGATTTGGATGTAGTTTTGTTGCAGGAAGAGGCAAGCATGGATAAACAGAACTCTATACATTGAAAACCTTAAATGCCTAAATGAAGGCTTTACATTTTTCGGCATTTATTTGATCTTGATGATTCCATATATAATCATTTTTTGAAGAATCATGATTTTATGTGATTTGTACGGTCAAGTGGTTATAGCTCTGGTGAATATATGACTATGGAAAGCAATTAGAGGTAATTTATGTTTTTTTTGTTTTTGGTTTGTTTTTTTGTTTTTATTCTATTTCCCACCCTCCCTTCACATCTCCCCGTGCCCATGTCCCCCCTCTCTCTCCTCTCCCCCTTTTGCCTCTACGTTTTTTCCTCATTGTCCCTGGGTCCTGTAATGATGACAGATTATTTAAACACAGTGAGGGACGGTTTCTATTTAACAAATTAGGGATGAAAGTATATTGCTTTTGCATGAGGGATATATTCATGTATGTACTCATGTATGTAGGAGATTTATTGTTTCTGCTATGCCGGGGACGTCTGATCTAAGTGCGAAAGCGGATGCAACTTGATTGCAATGGCATTTGAAGATATCTAGGAACGTTCTTTTGCCCATGCTACCATTGTGAGTGGTGGATTGAACCCATGAGCTAGCTGTGAGTGTCAGGAAGAGAATCTTCAATGGGTAACACTTGTGAGGTCAATCTGTGGGAAGGAGGGTGGGCTAGCCATTGAGCCTACTGTATTATTAAAATGAATATGAATATTACATGTAAAAGAGAAGTGGTCTTATGAATATAGTCTTGAGAAAATACCATTACAATGCTGTGGCAACAGTGGATTTTAATTTGGTGAGCTCTTGCAGCTCTATTAGAATGAACTACTGATATTTACATATATCAGGAGGAAGTGCCTTTATGGGAAGGAATTATGGACAGGGTCTATTGTACAGTGGAGTTTATTTCCCATGAATATGCATATTAGATATTGTAGAGAAGGGGGATTATGGGGAATTGATAAAGATGGACAGTGTGTGTGTAAGTGACAACTAGTATGCTTAAATTCATTCTTGCCGTTGCGTGGAGCCACGCCAAAGTTGCAAGTTGTGCAATAATTTGATCAGAGAAGTAAAGACGGAAACCAAAAAGACGTCTCAGTCAGGGTGAGGGGTTTGTTGGTTGCAGTGCATAGGCAACGGGCAGCTAGTACGGTAAGATGGGGCGCACAAGCCCATTATGGGAAGGATGGCGACGAATTTGAACCTGAAGGTTGTCTTGGCTCATGAGAGCATGGTGGCCAGCTTATAGCCAGGACATGTTTTATGAAGTAGTGCACCGCGCGGAGAAGGGGGAGTGTGTTTTATGTGGATTCTCTGATGGCCTATTGGTGTGCACCCTGAACGGAATGAGGCTAGTATTATTCTAACTTTGATATAAAAGGAAGTGAGCTCAGACACACATCGTGATCGGACCATCTCTCAAGCCTGATAATGCCAGTTTTTAGCTGGACGATACATGTCGGTACAACGAGGGTCAGATTTGACGTTTTAAAAATTGTGATCTCTCACCCTCTCGTCTACAAGTGTCACCTGCTGCAGACGGTGTCACAAGCGGGGCCTTATTTGTTCTGTGTCTATGGAGAAGTTAGGGGACGATCTGCCCCAACGTAGTTGCGTTGGAATCCCTTATGAAGCTAGTACTTTGCTATAGATTATAAGGCTCCCCCTGTTAGTAGGATGGGGTTCCAAACAGACTTGATTAATAGAAAGGGAGGCTTTATCCATTCTTTCAGAAGCAAAAAGGGTTAAATGATGAGGTTAGAGTTCAGGTTGTTAAATAGTGTGCTATAGAGTTAAGAGTTAGATATAATAAAAAGTTACAGTTTTAGTGTTTAACAGACTAGAGAAACTGATAGAGTTTAAGCCCCCAGTTTTATGCCTATGGCAAAATAGTCAAATATAGTGATCAAAAGTCATTCTCTGTTCTCTTGCGAGATTCCCAATTTTTTGGAGATTATGTGACTAATCAAAAAGGGGCCCAGTAATATATTAAAAAATAGGAAGTAGTAATGTGTGGTGCCCCATTTGATTTAGCTCCATTGGGCCCTGAAACGGTTAATAGATGACTGGGTGGCAGTCATAATGCTACCACTTGCATCCCCCCTATAACTACGGCCCTGCCAGCTTGAAACCTCCGTGCTCCCATTGGGATGTTCTTGATGCCACCCACACATATGTGAAGTTCTTGGGCCGTGGTAAAGAAAGTGATAGGGGGCTCCTGACAGTTACCATGTGCAATTTCCAATACCATGTGTCAAAGGGGCCCCAGAGCAGCTGCTACCGCTGTACCTGCTATAGCTATGCTGTCCTCTTCTTTTCAGTAAGCCATTGAAAAAAATGAATGATTTTAGCCTGTGATTTTTTTTTTTCTGTGATTCTTAGAGCCAAATTGTCTTCACTAAGTTGTACCATGTATCCTTTTTACTGTTATGGATGGTACTTCCAGCTTCTCCTCACCTGTTTCAGTATAAAAATTAACCTGATCATCTTCCATTGACTTTAATGGGAATCAGCGATTAATCGAGATCAAAATTGGAAAATCGACTCGATCTAGATTTTATTTAGTAATCGCTCATCTCTATACAGGAATATGTGGCTGAATATAATATTATAAGTGGCTGATCTGTTTTTATGAAGAGGTGAGTAAAAATCTGGATAGTGGGGTAGTTGTGGATACAGTGTTTTTAGACTTTTCCAAGGCATTTGACACTGTCGCTATTGGGTAAATTAAAGTCTATTAGGATAAAAATGATTGGTTCATAGTCAAAGAGTGGTGGTAAATGATTCCTACTATGAATGATCGCTGGTTATGAGTGATGACCCCAAGGCTCATTACTAGATCCTCTTTTACTCAATTTACCTATTAATTATATAGGGGAGGGGATTAATAGCACTGTTCCTATTTTTGAAGATGATACCAAGCTATATAGTGTAGTGCAATCTATGAAAGATGTTCCTAAATTGCAAGCAAGCAGACCTGGACACACTGAGTGTTTGGGCATCCTTGGGATACTAACAATCTCCAAGCATCATATATCCTAGGGGGTGAAAAACTGGGAGAATTGCTCATTCAGAAGGATCTGGGCATACTTGTAGATCATAGAATACAGAACAGCAGGCAATGTTAATCAGTTGTATCTAAGGCCAATAGGATATTGGCGTGTACTAAAAGAGGCATGGACTCACAGGACAGGGATGTAATATTACCATTTTATAAAGCATTGTTGTGACCTCTTTGGAATATGCTATTCAGTTATGGGCACTAGTTTACAGGAAGGATATAATGGAGAGAGAGAGATTGCAAAAACGAGCAACCAAACTAGTAAGGGAAATGGAGTATCTTAGTTATGAGGAGAGTTAAAAGAATTTAACTTATTTAGTCTTGAGAAAAGACATGATTAATAAGTATAGAAATGGCCCCTACAAAAAGTATGGTGAAAAATTGTTGCATGTTAAACCCCCTCAAAAGACAAGGGGACGTTCTCTTCATCTAGAAAAAAAAATAATTTAATCTTCAGTGGAGAAAAGTCATCTTCACCATGAGAACTGTGAATTTTTGGAATAGCCAGCCCGAGGAACTGGTCACAGCAAGAACAGTCGAGATTTCAAGAAAGGCATAGATAACCACTTACTAATAAATAATATTAATACTTATGTAGCTGTAACAAAAACATCTAAATGCAGTCATGAAGCAAAATTGGGAGAATTGGGAAAAATTAAATTTTTCTTTAGGGAAGATTGGTTTTTGCCTTATAGATTCCAAGTTTTCATCAGTAAGAGAAAAAAAAAACAACTTAAAAATGCCCTATTCCTGTCCCTTGACCATTCTCTTTCCTGATCCTTTTGTAACTTAATGGACAGATGTCTTTTTTCAACCGTACTATGTATATAACTATATCGGTGAGTGGCAAAGTTTGAAAACTTTTTTTTTCGGTATCTAGTACAGTAATAACTGCATCCAAATGTTCTTGGTAATTCTTGATTAGTCCTGTACATTGGCTTTGAGGAATTTTTTCATATTCCTTCGTATAAAACAGCTTTAACCCTGTTATGTTGGTGACTTTCTGCCTGAGATTTGCTCGCTTTAGGTCCTGTCTCAACACTTCTATTGGATTAAGGTATGGACTTTGACTTGACTGTTCCAAAACTTTAACTTTATTCTTCTTTAATCATTCTTTTGTAGATAGACGTATGTGTTTAGGGTTGTTGTTCTGCTGTATGACCCACATAGTGTTGTGATTCAGTTTATAGCCAGATGTCTTTACATTTTTCTTTACAGTTTGCTGGTATAATTTAGAATTCATTGTTCCACCAATAATGGCAAGCCATCCTGGCCCAGATGCAGGAAAATAGGACTAAACTATAATGGTATCATTAAGCAGTGTTCTCTATTTTTCAAACATAACATCTCTTATTTAATACAAAGGGCTATATTTTGATCAAATCTGTCCACAAATGCATCAGCGTTGGTTTAGGAGAGCAAAAGCTTTTTCCTTGCAACCCTGCCATACACACCATTGTTATTCAGTTTTGTCTCTATGTTGGTGAGCATTATACTGCGGCTTTTCTGCATGGTGGTGTGGATAGGTGTTAAGTTTAGAGATGGGCGAATTTCCCGAAATTCGTTTCGTTCACTTCGCCGAATTTCTCGGCAAAAAATAACTTCATTCCGGATTACTTCGGCACGAATCACGTTAAAAAACAGCTATTTACAGGCTGCACAAAGCCTGCAGAGTGCTGTAGAACGTTGTGCCATGCTTAAATATGCAGAGGGAGCTTGGTTTGGTCTTCATACAATGTTTGTTTTAGTATGACACGCACATGACTGCCGCCGCTCTTAGAATCGCTTCACTCTAAAATTCCCTGGGCACTTAAGAGGCAAAACTGACCAAAAACTGAAGGGGGAATGAGCCTGATAAAGTCATGGCGAATCAGCGACAGCTGGAAAAAAAACAAGCTGAGGGCTCAGGTATGAGGCAACATCAGTGACAGAGTGTGGAGGTCACAGCAGCAGCCACAGCGCAGCCATGAGGTCAGACAGTGGCACAATGAACAGTGTGTAGGTCACGGCAGCAGCCACAGCAGCAGCATGAGGTCAGACAGTGGAACAATGACACAGTGTGTAGGTCACGGCAGCAGCCACTACAGAGCATGAGGTCAGACAGCTGGCACAATGACATATGGAGGTGGCAAAAACTGGAGTAGGCACAGACGTGGTCAATGACACAGTGTGTAGTTCACGGCAGCAGCCAGAGCAGCAGCATGAGGTAGACAGTGGCACCAAATGACAGAGTGTGTAGGTCACGGCAGCAGCACAGCAGCCGCATGAGGTCAGACAAGTGGCACCACTGACCAGTGTGTAAGGTCACGGGCAGCAGCCACAGCAGCTGCATGAGGTCAGACAGTGCAAAATGACATTCTGGAGTGGCAAAAACAGGAGTAGGCAACAGAGTGGGACAATGACACAGTGTGTAGGTCACGGCAGCAGCAGAGAAGCAGCATGAGGTCAGGACAGTGTGGCACAATGGCAGGTGTGTAGTCACGGCAGCAGCAAGCAGCAGCATGAGGTCAGACGAGTGGCACAATGACAGTGTGTAAGGTATGGCAGCAGCCACAGCAGCAGCATGAGGTCAGTCAGTGGCACAGGAACTGTGTGTGTAGGTTCACAGGCAGCAGCTCTTCAGCAAGCATGAGGTCTGGACAGTGGCCACAATGACCATTCTGGAGGTGGCAAAAACGGAGTAGGCCAACAGAGTGGGACAATTGGACACAGTGTGTAGGTCACGGCAGCAGCCAGAGCGCGCGATGAGGTCAGACAGTGCACAATGGACAGAGTGTGAGGTCACTGGCTGCAAGCACAGCAGCAGCATGTAGGTCAGAGAGTGGCACAATGACCACAGTTTATAAGGTCACAGGCAGCAGCCACAGCGCAGCATGCACGGTCAGACAGTGCACAATGACACAGTGTTTAGGTCACAGGCAGCAGCCACCAGCAGCAGCATGAGGTAGAGTGTGGCACAATGACATTTGGAGTGGAAAAAACAGGAGTAGCCACAGAGTGGGACAATGACACAGTGTGTAGGTCACGGAAGCAGCAACAGCAGCAGCATGAGGTCAGACAGGTGGACAATGACACAGTGTGTAGGTCACGGCAGCAGCCACAGCAGCAGCATGAGATCAGACAGTGGCACAATGACACAGTGATGTAGGTCACGGCATGCAGCCACAACTGACAGCATGAGGTCAGAGAGTGGCACAATGACATTCTGGAGGTGCCAAAAAACAGGAGTAGGCCACAGAGTGGGACAATGACTCTCAGTGTGTAGGTCACGGCAGCAGCCTGATGCAGCAGCTGAGGCAGGAAGGGGGAAAAAGTGCACAATGACAGGAGTGTGTAGGTCATCGCAAGCAGACCACAGGCTGCCAGCATGAGGTCACGCTCAGTGGCACAATGACAGTGTGTAGTAAACGGCAAGCAGCCACAGCAGCAGTATGAGGTCAGACAGTGGCACAATGACAACAGTGTGTAGGTCACGGCAGCAGCCACAGCAGCAGCCATGAGGGTCACGACAGTGGCAAAATGACTTCTTGGAGGTTGCAAAACTGGAGTAGGCCTCAGAGTGGGACCATGACACAGTGTGTCAGGTCACGGCAGCAGCCAGAGAAGCAGCATTGAGGTCAGGTTCAGTGGCACAATGACAGAGTGTTGTAGGTCACCGGCAGCCCAGCCACAGCAGCAGGCATGAGGTCAGACAGTGGCACAATGAACATCCTGTAGGTGGCAAACAGGATTAGGACACAGAGTGTGAAAATGACACAGTGTGTAGTTCACGGCAGCAGCCACAGCAGCAGCATGAGGTCAGACAGTGGCACAATGACATTCTGGACGGTGGCAAAAAACAGGAATAGGCCACAGAGTGGCACAATGACACAGTGTGTAAGGTCACGGCAGCAGCCACAACAGCAGCATGAGGTCAGACAGTGGCACAATGGAACAGTGTGTAGGTCCATGGCAGCAGCACACAGCAGGCAGCTTGAGGTCAGGACGTGGCACAATGAAACAGTGGTGGTAGGTCCACGGGCAGCAGCCACAGCAGCAGCTGAGGTCAGACAGTGGCACTCATTGAACACAGTGGTTAGGTCACGCGGGCAGCAGCACAACAGCAGCAGCATGAGGTCAGACAGTGGCACAATGACATTCTGGAGGTGGCAAAAAAGGACAGTAGGCCACAGAGTGGGACAATGACACCTAGTGTGTAGGTCACGGGCAGGCAGCCAGAGCAGCAGCATGAGGTCTGAGAGTGGCACAATGACAGAGTGTGGAGGGTCACGGCAGCAGCCACAGCAGCTGCTTGGAGGTCGACGTGTGGCCACAATGGACACAGTGTATAGGTCACGGGCCGCAGCCACAGCAGCAGAGATGAGGTCAGACGAGTGCACAATGACACAGTGTTTAGGTCACGGGCAGCAGCCACAGCAGCACAGCATGAGGTCGACAGTGGACATGTCATTCTGGAGGGTGGCAAAAAACAGGAGTAGCGCCACAGAAGTGGGACAATGACACAGTCTGTAGGTTCACGGCAGGCAGTCAGAGCAGCAGCATGATGGTCAGAAAGAAAAAAAAAAAAAAATGGCACCAATGACAGAGTGTGTAGGTCACGGCCAGCAGCCACAGCAGCAGCATGAGGTCAGAAAGTGGGAACAATTGACACAGTGTGTAGGTCACGCATCAGACCAAACAGCAGCATAGAGGTCAGGACGAGGTGGCACAATGACAGTGTGTAGGTCACGGCGCAGCAGCCACAGCAGCGCATGAAGGTCAGACAGTTGGCACGAATGGAACATTCTGGGAGGTGGTATAAAAACAGAGTAGGGCCACAGAGTGAGACAGATGACAGAGTGTGTAGGTCCAGGCAGAGCCACAGCAGCAGCATGGATCAGAACAGTGGCACAATGACATTCTGGAAGTGGTGGCAAAAACAGGAGTTGGCCACAGAGTGGGGACAATGACACAGTGTGGAGTTCACGGCAAGCAGCCACAGCAGCAGCATGAGGTAAGAACAGTGGACAATGGACATTCTGGAGGTGTGCGGAAAACAGGAGTAGGCCACAGAGTGGACAATGAACAGTGTGTATGTCACGGCAGACGGCAGGCAGCAGATGAGGTCAGACAGTGGCACAATGGACAGTGTGTGTAGGTCACAGCTAGCAGCATGAGTCAGCAGTGGCACGAATGGACAATTTGGATGCGTGGTTAAAAAACAGGAGTACGGGCACAGAGTGAGGACAATGACAGAGTTGTAGGTCCGGCTGAGCCACAGCAGCAGCTGAGGTCAGGGGGGGGGGGGGGGGGGGGCTGGGTGTGGGTGGGGGAACAGTGGCCCCCCCCCCACCACCCACCCACCCCCCACCCCCCCACCCCCCCCCCCCCCCCACCACCCCCCCCCCCCCCCCCCCCCCCCCCCCCCACCCCACCACCCCCCCCCCCCCCCCCACCCACCCCCCTTTTTTTTTTATTTTTTTTTTTTTTTTTTTTTTTTTTTTTTATTTTTTTTTTTTTTGTTTTTTTTTTTCCCCCCCCACCCCCCACCACCCCCCCCCCCCCCCCCCCCCCCCCACTGGCAAAAACAGGAGTGGCCACAGAGTGGGACAATGACACAGTGTGGTGTTCTCGGCAGCAGCCACAGCAGCAGCTTGAGGTCTAAACTGTGGCCCACAATGACATTCTGGAGGTGGCAAAAACAGGAGTAGGGCCACAGAGTGGGACAATGACACAGTGTGTATGTCACCTGGCAGCAGCCAGAGCAGCAGCATTGAGTCAGACAGTGGCACAAATGACAGAGGTTAGTGTTTTTTTGGGTTTTTATTTTTTGGTCACAGCAGCAGCCACAGCAGCCAGCATAAGGTCAGGACAGTGGCACAATGACATTCTGGAGGTGGAAAAAACCAGGAATAGTCCACCAGAAGTGGCACAATGACAGGATAGTGGAGGTGAACCGGCGGCAGGTAGCAACAGCATGAGGTCAGAGAGTGGCACAAATGACACAGTGTGGAGGGTCACGCAGCAGCCACGCAGCAGCATCATGAGGTCAGACACTGACACAATGATCAGAGGTGTGGAGGTGTGGTGGCATACCAGTCCCTGGTAAAGCTGGTTGGTGGCAGATCTGGAGAAAACTGTCAGAGATGTGTGCATCAGGTGGGGTGGCGCATCAGAATAGTGGGTGATGAGGCAGGTAGTTTGAACCTAGACTCATTTCTCACAGTTTGGGTGAGGCGTCATGGCTGATGTTAGTCTGACGGCTAAGGCATTGGTTGTGTGGAAATCCTGGCCCATCCACGCCTGATTCATCTGACAAAGGTCAGTCGTTCCAAATTTCCATGGACAGCTGGGTTCTCCTTGGGGTAACAGTATGGCCCCACCGCACTCTGAAACCCGCTCTGTTGCCACATAATGGCGGGCAAGGACAGCTTCTCCACTGCAAACTCGGCAAGTTGCGGCACACATCAGTTTGGTGCCAGTAGTCCAGCGGATCTTCTTACTGGGGTTGCAGGAGTGCTTTCCAAGTACGGCCACCACCTGTTGGTTCGGGTCGTGCTACCAGGTTCCTGTTGCTGTTGCTGCTGGCGGACTGCCCTATCACTAGGCGGGTGAAGGAAGCTGCTCTTGAGTGACTCCAGACTTAGGTTGCTGCTGATGGAGCTGGTACTGCTCCGAACCCCCCACCTTCCACGGCAGCCGCGGCAAGTGGCTGTAGTACGTGAGCGCTGAAGAAACCCCCCGGTCAGACCTGTCAGAGGGGGACGGATTGCCGCACATGGGAAAGCCGGCAACCTGATACGGAGGATTTCCCTATAGTATTTGGTTTGTCCTCCTCTCAATAGCTGGGAAAAGGCTCCATTTTGGAACGGTAGCGAGGGTCAATTAGAGTGGAGAGCCAGAAGTCATCCCTCTGCGGATGCTGACTATTCGGTTGTCCACTAGACAGGAAAATCAGCATGCTGTGAGCCATCTGCACAAGTGACTCCAAGGGTCTCCTGCCTCCATCTCCACTGTATACATGCCACAGTGCCTGCTTGCGGGTCATCTGCCTCGTCTTCCTCATCTCCATCTAGCTCCATCCAGCATGTCCTGCCTCCTACTCTTTGTCACCTGGGTAGAAAATCATCTCATTTCACCAGGGACAATGCTTCTGCTCCAATGTCCTCATCCCTCCTCCTCCTCCACTTTCAGTCCCCATCGGTGACTCATGTGGCCGCGAGATGTGTGCCTGTCTCCAGTCCCTGGCCAGACAGATTTTTCAGCTCTGTTCCAGGACATGAAGCGTGGAATGACGGTTTATTAATCCATTAGTCCTGAGCGACTGACAAATAACTTCGCCTCTCGAATGGCCTCCAACAAACGGCAGGTGTCCCACGCATGAGCTGTCACGGCTGACATCAAAGTTACACATGGGAGTACTTCTGTCTGCCTGGGATCATCAAAAATCTGTTAATGGCCTTTCTCTGTTATACAGTCAGGTCCAACATGTGCAGCTGGAATTCCAACGGGTGGGAAACCATCGCATATCAGAGTGTGTTTGGGGAGGGCCGTTCTGCCGCTGAAACTGAGGAGGGTGTTACTGGCTTTGTAACAAATCGGGATAAAGTGCATGCACAGATATCCTGGCCATTTTTCAGATGTCTGAAAGATCGGTGGAAGACTTCAGGAAACCTTTTCACAACCAGATGAAACACGTGGGCCATGCAGGGCGCATGGACACATACCTCCTCGGTGCAGCGGCGGACAACATTGTTCCTTCCCATTGTCCGTCACCATGGTTCCGAATTTGCAGTTGGCGCGGAGAAAGTCACACATCGTTTTCTGTGCTGCATGAGCGGAGAGTTCCTCCCCTGTGTGACTTCGGTTCGCCGAGGCAAGCCAGGTGTATGAAACTGCGTGAACCGTGTGCCCTACACATGTGTATGATGAGAAGTACTTGTGGAGGCTGAGATTGGTGGTAGGTGGTGAGGAGGAGGAGGCGGACATTGGCGCAGGAGCCGCAGTTTGACAACGTGGAGGAGAAAGCGGCGTCTTCCTGTGCCTGGGCCGGAAGCACATTCACCCAGTGGGCCGTAAAGGACATGTACGGCCCTGACCGTAGTTACAGCTCCAGAGGTCGCGCTTGCCGTTTACACCATTGGACAAACCGATAAGTCAAGGACTGGACCCACCTTCTGTTCTCCATATTTGAAGTGCTGTTACTGCCTTTTTGGAAAATAAAATTTACGGTGGTTGGAACTCTCCATTCTCGGCTCGGGCAAAGCCTATTAGTCTCTGAATGGTGCAGAGTCCACCATTTGGAAAGGGAGGGACTGCTGTTACCAACAATTGGACAGGAGCACGGTCAGATGCTGCACCTTAAGGCATTGCTTGGAGCTAATGTTGTCTCTTTGCTGTCGCCTCACTGAACGGACTGGCTCGGCACATGAGTAGCAAGGAGCAGGAGCATCTGGGACCGGGAGATGATGCAAGAGAAACAAGCTCCATTTCTGCAGAGGTGGGGGAGGCCTTGACTGGCATTGCATGGCATGCGTAGCCACTGGGCGCTTGCTGCTGCTGCTGCTTGTTGCTGCGGCGGCTAGGCATGGACACCAAATCTGACACGTTTCTCCAAGCCAACGGATGGTGACGGAGGGCCGTGGTGCCAACGTTAGCTCCCTGGCCACGCTTCACTTTCTGCTTAAGATTCTCATATTAACCCATATTCGGCTTTTACGGGTTTTGTCTTAGCAAAAAACTGCCAACCGGCCGAAGTATCGGATTTTACCGCCAAACGCTCCGCACTGAGTGACTACTGCCGCCGCTGCCTCGCTGAGCCCCTGCTGCCGCTATTTCTTGACCTGCGAAGCCGGATTTTTACCCCATGGCGCTTGGCCTTCCCCCGACTTCAATACTGCTACCTGCTGACTTCACGACACACTACCCACTTTTGCTGGCTGCGCCGCTGCATGACGGCAAACTGAACGCCCTATTTCTCTGACGATGATGAAGCCCTTGCCTCACCGGCTCCAAGTGCGGTCGGCTACATCATCTATATTTGTGTTTCATGTCACTGCTGTCCTCATCACCGGTATTGGTATGCAGAGGCTGAACCCCTCACAACATGACCCTCCCATGCCACTCTCTCCACTCTATACTTTGCCGCAACTGAGAAGCAGGGGATATTGGCCCCATTTTCTTCGCTGCCAAGTAGCTGCTGACTGCCCTCCTCAATTGGGGTTTTTCATCCTCGCTATATAGTGCCCCGCTGAGCCCAGACACATAGTTGATCTCTGCTGAGGGAACGGATGGGACAAGGCTGGGTTGAGGACAGGTGAGGGGCCGCTGGGACCCTTCCTGGGCCATGCCAAACTAAGGGTTGTGTTCTGACGGTTACCACCAACTCTTGGCTGGGGTATGTCCGATGTCATCTGGGAGGAAGTGGATGACCTAATCAAAACCAATCAATAAACCATTGGGTTGCTGAACAACCACACGGCCCTAGATAACAGCGGCAGTTGTGGCCTCACCGCGTGACCCATGCTGCGTCGTCGCCCTTGCTTGTGCTGCGACCTGGGCCTGGATGTTTGTTCCCCGCCCACTCGCAGGTGAAGAGAGCTGCACCTCTCTGTCTGACATACTAGTTCTGTTTAAAATGTACAGACACTGTGTGATGCAAGATATCTGTATATGATTAATACACACCTGTATTTGACGCCCAATGAACCCGTGGAGTAACAAGCTTGGTTAACCCTTGGATATAAATTGCGCTCCACCAAATGGGCAGGAAAAAATTGCTAGTATGTCGCCGTTTTAAAAACTCTGTGGTATTTTATGATATAAAAGCAACAAACAGGCTTAAATTAAACCTTCGGATAGATGAATTTATGCTACAGAATTTCTTCTGTGGCGGTGAAAAACAAAAGTTTCTTTTACTGAGAACAACTGCGAACAAGCTTATTACCCCTGGATGTAAAATGCGCCAAAGAATTGAGGCCACACAAACTAGTGTTTGTAGGTGTTACAATGGCGGGATGTTTTTAGCCCACATACAAGAGATAAAATTGTATTACCTTTGCTTGTGAATTATTGTACAGGAAAAATGAAATATTTGGCGGTTGAAAATGACGGTTTTTTTTGGGATCACCACAGCTGAAAAAACAAATGCATAATTAAACCCTGGGATGGTAATTGCGCAAAGAATTGAAGCCACACAAACTAGTAGCTTGTAAGCGTTTTACAATGCGGTGTTTTTTAGCCACACAAACAAGAGATTAAAATTGTAATTAACCTATTTGCTTGTGAATTATTGCTACAGGAAAAAATGTATATATTTTGCGTTGAAAATGACGGTTCTTGGAGTTCACTACAGCTGAATTAAACCCTGGATGTAAATTGCGCCAAAGATTGAGCAGCAAAAATGAAGTGGAATTTGTATTGTAAAAAACGGCTTGTTTCTTTTAAATGAAATACAACAGGAATTGGCTTAGATCCCCTGGATTATTCAATGTGCTGTGAAGCAGTTAGGATATAAAGTAATATGCCAGCTGCAGTGGACGACATGGATGTCAGATCCACATACCCAAAAAATCAGAAATAGAACATTAAGAGACAGCAGTCTCTGAGACAAGTGAGACACCCCACAAAAATGCTGTATAAAAATCAGCTCTTCAGTAACAATTAGCCGCGGCAGCACCTTCCTGATCAGTACAGTGAGAGGGGTATGAGCTCCCAGCGTCGCGCCCGGACTTATATAGTGGGGTGACGTGACAGAATCCGCCGGTCTCCGATTGGCTTCATCTCTGCACATGTCATGCAGGCTATGCCCTTCTTCCTCCCAGAGGCTTTGCCCCATGTAGCGCCATGTGCTCGCAGCCATTTTATCAATCAAAAGCACACTTCGTTCACCCGAAGTACCCCCCCAAACTTCGACTTCGTTCAGAACCAAAGTTTTCCTGAAATTCTAAACGAATTCCACTTCGTTAGAATCAATTCGCCCATCTCTAGTTAAGTTGGTGTGCAGTTTTTTACCTTGCTCAAGCAATTAGCCGCACCTGTGATTTTTTCCCAGTTAGCATAAAGGCCAGAGTTGCTAGCTTTCTGGGTCCAGTTTAGTTCGGCCATTGTGCTGTGAACAAGCCCCTACAAACTGGAGTGTTTTTTGAGTAAGTATTGTCCCATTTTTTGTATGACCCGCTGCAATCAGGTTTCCGCACCCTACACTCCACGGATACTGCCTTAGTTAAAGTCTCAAATGACCTCCTAACAGCAAAATCTCAGGGTAACTACTCATTGTTGCTTCTCTTGGATCTCTCTGCAGCGTTTGACACTATTGATAACCATCTTCTCCTCAGCATGCTCAGCACCATTGGCCTCCAGGACACCGCTCTCGCTTGGTTCTCGTCCTACCTCTCTGACCGCTCCTTCAGTGTCTCGTTTTCTGGTTCGACCTCCTCTCCTCTTCCTCTTGCTGTTGGAGTTCCTCAGGGATCAGTTCTAGGTCCTCTCCTCTTTTCATTGTACACAGCCCCCATTGGACAAACCATCAGTAGATTTGGCTTCCAGTATCATCTCTATGCGGATGACACCCAATTATACACCTCCTCCCGTGACATCACTCCAGCCTTGCTACAAAACACCAGTGACTGTTTGTCCGCTGTCTCTGACATCATGTCCTCTCTCCATCTGAAACTAAACCTCACTAAGACTGAACTTCTTGTCTTTCCGCCATCTACTAACCAACCCCCCCTGCTATTTCTGTTTCTGTATGTGGTACCACCATTTCTCCTAGGCAGCAGGCCCGCTGTCTAGGGGTTTTATTTGATTCTGATCTGACCTTCTCCCCATATATCCAATCCCTTGCCCGCTCCTGTCACCTGCACCTCAAGAATATCTCCAAAATCCGTCCATTTCTCACTGTGGAAACGACTCAAACTCTCATTACTGCTCTTATTCTTTCTCGTCTTGACTACTGCAACTCCTTGCTTATCGGTCTCCCTCTCTGCAAACTCTCCCCCTCTCCAATCTGTCCAGAATGCAGCAGCCAGGCTTGTCTTTCTCTCCAGCGCTATACTGATGCCTCTACCTGTGTCAGTCACTGCACTGGTTGCCCATCCAGTACAGGATACAGTATAAACTCAGCACTCTCACCCAATAAAGCTCTCCACAGCGCTGCTCCTCCCTACATCTCCTCCCTAGTCTCTGTCTACCGCCCTACCCGTGCTCTCCGCTCTGCTGATGATATCAGACTACATTCCTCAATCATCCGAACCTCCCATGCCGCCTACAAGATTTCACACGTGCGGCACCAATTCTCTGGAATATGCTACCGCGGGCGATCAGGCACATTCCAACCCTCACAGTTTTAAGAGGGCCCTGAAAAATACATCTTCTCGGTCGTGCCCACCAAGATCCCTAACTGCTATCACACACCATCTGTCACTCCCTGCACTTGGGCATCACAGGCACTTATCGTATATAGATGGACAGTCTGGGGGGCCGGGTCATCCACTGTTCATGTAAACCACCCCCTATTTATGAAACATGGCCGGACCATTGTAAACTTGGCACTTCTTACCGTATGTTTCACCCATACACCCTAATAGATTGTAAGCTCTCACGAGCAGGGCCCTCACACCTTGTGTCTCATTTGTAAGTACTTTTAATGTGTAATGACTATATGTTTACCCTTGAATATGTAAAGTGCTGCGGAATATGTTGGCGCTATAGAAATAAAGATTATTATTACTATTATTATTATGAGCATTGTAAATTAACTAATGTGAGAAAATATTTTAGTTGCTTATCAGTTACTTTGAATTCCTTTGTGATCACTTGGACTAATATTAACTTTGGTTTTGCTGCGATTTTTGTTATTTGAACATTTTTGGGGAGGGTAATAGTGGTCTTGAATTTAAACTATTTATACACAAATACAGTAACTGTATTTGTTGCCCATAGCAACCAGTAAGAATTCAGCTTCCATTTTTCCAGAACACTTTTTGAAATGAAAGCTGAGCTCTGATTGGTTGCTATGGGTAACAAAAGACAGTCTTACTGCTAGGCAGTTTTCCTACATAACGCCCAATCTGTTTGACTATGGATTGGTGGAGTCCAAACTGTCTAGCCTTTTTCAGCCTTATGGGCATAAATAACATTTCTTCTGTGGTTCTCCATAATAACCTTTCTTTATGCCATTATAAACTTGCAAAAACAAGCATTATTAAGATCAGATTCTGAAAGAGCCTTGTTCTTTAAATAAAACAGGTTGTCCACTCACACCTGAATATCATTCCAGTGATTGAAAACACCTGACTTTAATGTCACTTTCAAATAGTCTGCTAATCCTGAGGATGCTTTCACACGGTGAGGTTTTGATGCGGTTTTTTAGATGCGTTTTTTGTGCAACAATGTATAGCATTAATTGTTGTGCCTTCCTGCACAAAAAACGCATAAAAAAAACGCATCAGAAACGCACCAAAACTGCACCGTGTGAAAGCACCCTAAAGGTTTATATACTTTTGCCATTCAGAGATAGAGGATATGTGTTCAATTAACTCAACATATAAATGATCATGTTTTATATTTTTGTCTCAATTTTTTGATTTGGTTCTCTTGATCTGTTTCCAATACCTGTTTGAAAATCAGATGTAGATTAAGTGCAAACCTAAGCGGAAACATTAAATTATTAAGGGCTCACAAACATTCAAGCACCACTATAGATATAGATTTGTATAAAGCAAATATATTTCTTTGTACGTTTCTTACATTATGAATATTCATATAATGTAATGCTATGGAAGGCTTAAATCTCAGACTATGAATAACACTTTATTTAGTGTATATTATAAGTAATTATCTTAAGGTCAAAGAAGAGTAAGAGATAAAATGTGTGGTCTATGGAATAATACAAGATCTGATGGACAAGCAATGGATCTATAGATGGACAGCTTAAGAAGAGCTGGATTGATCTATAAATCTATTAACTAATTCATTATTTTAAATGTATCATTGTATTTGCTGTTCTACTATACTTTCTAAAATGTGTTATTGTAATAGATTCAAATGATCATGTAAAGTTTTACATTTTGCATTTCTAAATCTTATTAACCTGAAAATAAAAGTTACTATATGCCATTTTTGCCTTCTGGTGGGAAGCCACACTATGACCAGAAACTTAAAATGCCATATGTCACTTAAATAGCCATCTGTTCATCTTGACATTCTTTTATGCAATAATTTCAGCCCTCTGAATTATGAGCAGGTTCATTTATGGACTTCAAAAAATGAAAATCAAAACATTTTACGTTTTTAAAAATCTGAAAATCAAACTAGCTTGCTATTTCTGTCAAAAAGCCTGACATTTCATGCCCAGATTCTCAAATTAAAATGTTGTTTTTGGAGGCAGAAAACCATAGTTTAACGAATCAGCTAACACTGTCATGTAGCAGTCCTCAAAATCTCCAGAAGCTGCTGCTTGTTATTTGTAAATTTGACATATAATCACTAAATATATTAAATGGCAATGAATTATATTTACTGACTAGTTAGCATTTTTTTCACTTTAATAATTCAGCAAGGCATGCTTTACTAGCAGCAAATATAACTACAACCTCTATTTAGGAAATAGAAAATTACCAAATATCATGATATCCACCCAGCTTTTTTATTTTATAGCTTATAATACTTATAATATTATAATATTTGTGTAATAGCTAAATATTATATAAATAGCCATAACTAGTGTTTTGTGGCTCCTTGGACTTTTATGGTGGCCTCAACAATTTTTATTTTTTATTTGTCCCATATGTTTTTTCTCAGCTTATAATTTGGACTGTTTGTTGGTGTCATGGGCAGGGATGGAGGATTCACTGGTTCACTACGAGAGATGGCAATAACCATGACAGGGAGCGGAATGTAAACAGTTTAAAGTTTTCACCAGTGCCCACTGCAATACAAGATAGATTTGGCTGAAGGGAGCTCCCAGTTCGCTACACCTAATGTGGTCGCTCGTGGTGACAGCCGAGGCGCAAACAAGGTACAGAAGTAACAGACAAAGGCATACTCAGGTCACAGGAGTAGCCAAAGGTCGATACCACAAAACACTGACAGAGTAGCTTACTAAATGCACCAGGAAACACCAGCAAACTGGCAGCAGGCTGGGGGAATGTGCTCCATTAAATGTCTGCTGATGGTAAAGGATTGGTCAGCGCCCAGTTTTCCTTAACCTTTTAAATTACTGAGAGGAAGTGTGCCTGCTCCCTGAAAGAGATCTGGTGTCAGGAACAGAGGAGACACACTGAGGAACTAAGAAGGCAAGATGCCAACCGACACAACTGCAAGGTTCTTGGATACAGCTGCTGCTCGGCACATGGGACAGCTTTCACAAGATCCATTATCATCCAAAGAAAACCCAAATGTTTTCATCAACATTATTTTTTTTTATTTTATAAAGATGTAATAAGAAAAGTGTCCAACAATTCTATATATGTGTGTATTTATCATTGAGGTAAAGATTGCAATCTCCTGTTATGGTAGTACTTTACCTGACATGAAAACCTACATCATAAATAGCAATGAAAATGTGTGTTTTGTTAGTGTCATCTTTACATGTTTCATTAGACCAGCACCAGACAAATGCTCCAGCACCATCTCCGTGTCCAATGCAGAACAAACATTACTTTCATCCTATTATCCACACACTCTCTCTTTGGTCCACTGTTTTCTTCTGTTTAGGTGTTACACTGGTTAATGTTGCAGTTTTTATTGGGATTAGGCCAGTTCAGCTCAGTCTGAATTCTGCTGGAAATCAAAACAATATCAAACTACCATTTGGCAGCTTACCATTAACATAGGAAAAGGGACATGTATCATTCAATGAATGACTCACTTCAATAAGTGCAATTTTATTTAAAATTTTAATAAAAACTGAATTTTTCTTGCTGACTTGTAGACTGCCAGTAGATTGCTTGATTTTCTGTAGTCTTTGGCAAAATCCAAAGCACAAAACTAGTTTTTATCTGGATTTTCTAAAACTAAATTCCACTTTATTAAGTTTATTTTATTCCAGTTCTTTTACAAACACTATTTTAAAAGTATATTGCTTTAAGGATTTTTATAGTGCTGTTATGTTTATTTGGTCTACCCAATCTGTTTTATTTTATGCAATTTTATTTTAAATTGTATTAAATTTTACACATGAACTTTGAACTTCTTTTTCTATGATGGATTTCCATTTCAAGACGTTTCTTAATCCTTTCCATTTCTCTGTACATCTATGTCTGTATGCACTAAACTGTAGACTAATTTACATAGTTACATAGTTTGTAAGGCTAAAAAAAGACAGACATCCATCCAGTTCAGCTTATTTGTGTTTATCGAGAGGAAGGCAAAACCCTCATGAGGTAGAAGCCAATTTTCCTCATTTTAGGGAAAAAATTCCTTCCCAACTCCAATCTGGCAATCAGAATAAATTCCTGGATCAACAACCCTCCTCCAGAGTCCTAGTCACTATAACTTATTATATTATTATGCTCCAGAAATTCATCCAGACACTTTTTGAACTCTGTTATTGAATTCACCATGACAAGTTCCTCTGGCAGAAAGTTCCACAGTGTCACTGATCTAATAGTAAAGAATCTCTTTCTCTGTTTATGTAGAAACTTTCTCTACTCTAGACTTAGAGGATACCCCCTTGTTCTGGTTACAGTCCTGGTTATAAATAAATCTGGAGAGAGATCCCTATATTGACCTTTAACATAATTAAACATATTTATTATGTCCCCCCGAAGTTGTCTTTTTCCTAAACTAAATAACCCTAATCTTGCTAATCTTTCTGGGTATTGTAGGCCACCCAGTCCTTTTATCATTTTTGTTGCACCTTTGTACCTGTTCAAGCTCTACAATGTCTTTCCTGTGCACTGGTGCCCAAAACTGTACACAATATTCCATGTGTGGTCCAACCAGTGACTTGTATAATGGGAGAATGATGTTCTCATCATGTGCATCTATGCCTCTTTTAATACACCCCATGATCCTATTTGCCTTGGCAGCTTCTCCATGTCACTTTTACCCAGCGCTTTTCCGTTTAACATGCAATCATGTAACAGAATTTTCCTCCCCATGTCAAAACCCTTGCTTTAATGTTTTAAAACCACCCTTCCTTTTCCCCTCTGCCCAGGCCCCCTTTTTTTAATCCAGACCCCCTTTGTAATAAAAAATTTACCTCTATTTGTGTTAAATTACTTTACAGAGCTTAGTTTTATCGGCAAACCTTTTACTCTTTTTGGCAATCCATGTGTAAGATGTTAATGAAAATATTAAAAAGAAAAGGGCCAAAACTGAACCCTATGGTAACCCCCACTAGTAAAAGTGATCCAGTCTGAGTGTGACTTTTAAATTCCCACCATTTTGTTTCCAAACACTGAGCCAAATTGCTTAGCCACTTGCAAACTTTTTTTCCCCCAAATTCCAAGCATTCTCATTTTATTTTACCAACCTTTTATGGCCCCAGAAATCAAATGTTTTAAAGAAAAATCAAAAATTATGAAAATCCAATGTCTCACCACAATCCAATCTAGAACAAAACTTCCTCAAAAAAAAAAAAGCTGATGAGATTATTTTTACGGGACTCTTTCAAAAAGGGAAATTATACAATTTTTTTTCTTTGAGATATTTCCAGGTAGAAACTTTTAAAAAAACCTTAAAAACATTTTACCCCCCAACAGAGGGTTAAACGGGCCCTAGATTTTCCCCCAGGTTCACTTTTTTACCCCTTTTTAAATATTGGCACCCTTTTTTTGCAATGGGGCCCCAATCCTTTGTCCAAAAAAATTTTAAAGAAAAAGAGACTATTTTTTTGGGGCGATTTTATCGAAAAAGTTAAAAATCGAAATTTTTTTAAGGTTTAAACAAAATTTTTCAGATCAGGGCGATTTTTAAAGGGTTTAAAATCTTGCATAAACTATTAAATCGCCCCCAAATTTTCCCGGTGCTTCCTGTCTTTTTTTGGAGGCCAGTAAACCCAGATTACAAAAAATAGAGCGGGTTTGAATGTGTGTGCGACGTCAAAAATGGGATGTGTATGGTTGTATTGGTTTGGAAAAAATCACATGCCCCCCCGTTTTACATAGAAAAAAGCTTTTCCCTTTTCACCCCTTAGTGTTTTTCTCACGTCTCATAGGAATAGGATTGCGCTCTGCCTGTGGCCAAACAGCCAAAACGAAATTAGTCAATTTCGCACGGGAGAAACCTCTACTTTAGCTTGGATCCTTAAAATTTTATTAGTTTAAAGGATTTAAAAGATTTTTTAGTTAGCAAAGGAGAATTTTAAAGCAGCATTACCGCTGTAAACCCAACGGGGTGAGTGGGGGGGGGGGGCGCGGGTGAACACAGACAACACAAATCTATAAAGAACACGGGGATAAATTTCACCAAGATTTTATTTTAGAAAATTGCACTGAAATTTATCTTTTTTAAATTTAAAAATTTGCTATTGAAATTTTTCCTGGATTTTTGGGCACCCCTGAACTTATATTTGGTACACATCATTTCTAAAATTTGCAGGCCCTTTTTGTAGGTGCAAAACTCCACTTTTAAAAATCAGTATACATTTCAAAATGGGTGTTCATTTTCTTTTTAAAAACCCTTCCCCCTGTGTTTTATTATCCACCTTGGGAGAAAAAATTTCAATCCAGCAATCCCCCTAGTAGCACAGGTTTTTTTTTGTTGCCAAAAAAACCGTTTATCATAGAAAAAAAAACAAAACTGTTTTTTGACTTTTGTTGGGACCCACTTTTTTTCATTTTAAAGCAGAAACCCCCCGAAAAACTAAAAACCCGCAATTCTATAGTCCCCCAAAAGGTTTAATTTAAAGGTGCAAAAAATACCCCTGTAATTTTACGAAAAAAAAACAATACAGACATAAAAAAGATCCTTTTTCCCCACTTTTTTAAACTTTGGGGGGACAGGTTTAAAAAGGTCATAATGCGGCCCCGGGCAGGGATAAATCCCCAAAGGGCCCCTTTAAACAAAATGGGGGGTTGAAAGACTCCTTTTTTTTCCCCCCAAATTTTTTTAAAACTTGGGGGGGAAAGCAGGTTTTTGGGGGGCAGTAGGCCCCCCGGGGCGGGATAGTCAATGTCCATTTAAACAAAAATGGGGGGTTGAAAAACTCCTTTTTTTCCCGGGACTTTTAAATTTTTTGGGGTCGCAAGGGTTTTTTTTTGGGTCAAGGGGTGCATACCAGGACAGGGATATTCAATGTTTCCCGTTCAAGTAAAATAGGTTCAAATCAAAACTGCCTTCTGGCACTTTTTAAATTTTTGGGTGGAAAGCAGGTTTAAGGGGCTGCCCGTGGGGAAAAACAGGGGTAGTGAATGGTGTTTGTTATTTTTTTTTTTGGTTTTTATTTTATAAAACCCAAGTGTGTTTTCCTAAGATTACCCCCTAACCAATTTTACTGTTGTGGATGGTTTTAATTTTCCCGCTTTTCCAGCCCTGTTTTGGGGGTAAGAATGAAAGTGTTGTTTCCCCTCCCATAAACTTTAATGGTTTATCGGGCCCAAAACGAAATGCTCACTACCCGGGAAAAAACCTTTTTAGATGGGCCGACTATCCGACTATCGCCCGAAAGTCGATAGCCAAAATAATCGCTCAAAACTAATAGAGACCTATCTATCATTTAAATTTCCCCCCTTTGGACATGGGGCAAAGGCAAAAATTTTTCCCATTGTTTAAACTTCTTTTAAATGGGGCTGCCTTCTTCCCCGGTTAGACAAGAAACAATTTTAAGGGGAATTCCCAACACCCTCTGCTCATCGCCCGGAAGGGAATCCCCGCAGGAAATAAAAGAGGAAAAAAAAAAGGGTTTTTAAAAGCTTTCTTTCCCCCTCATCACCCTCCACAATACAGTACATAGCACTATTGAGTCGAAACAAATACACTTTTGATGCAGACAGGAACGATCGATAGGAAATAAAATGGGGGAAATTTTTCAAAAATTCGGGGTTTTTTTTTTTTTTTGGCGGAACCCTTCCCCCGAATTTTTCCGGGCAAAATTAGTTTCCGGGCCCCAATTACTTTTGGGGAAAGAATCGTGTTAAAAAAAAAACTATATCCAGGGGCTACAGAAGCCGTAGGGGGCAGTAGAAAGTTTTGCCCCTGCTTAAAATTGCAGAGGGGGTTTTGGGTTTGGGTCTTTTATACAATGCTGGGGTTTTTTGTATGACACAATATACCGCCCCGGGTCAAAAATTGCTTCCCCTCAAAAATTTTTCCCTGGGCACTTACAGGGGGAAAACTGAAAACCCAAAAAAAAAAAGTAGGGAAATTTGCCGATAAATTCATGGCAAACGCCCGCTGGAAAAAAAAAAAGCTCAGGCAAAGATCCTACCATAGCACAAAAAAACACAGAGAAGGGTTTCTGGAGCCCCCCACAAAATCGCAGAAAAGTAAAGGGCTTCCAAAAAAAGCAGGGGTCCTTTGAGGCCCCAGGGTTTTAAAAAGGGCACAAAATAAAGATAAACCTGTTTTTGTTAAATGCTGAAACATGTAAGCCCCCCACAAATAGTTTAGAGGGTGTCGGGAGAAATTTTTCGTTTACGTCCGGATCATTTTGCCCTTTTTTTTATCCGTTTAGTGTCTGCTTTCAATTTTCAAAAAATCCCTCATTTTTGGGTAAAGGGCCAAAAACAAACAGCAGGTTTATCCAAAAAAAGAAAATGACCCGTAAATGGGATATTTTTCATGTCTTTTTTTGTTCTTTTAAACCACCCTGCTTTTTGGCTAACAATCCTGTTTTTTTTTTTAAAATTTTTTCCCCGAAAAGGGCGTTAAAAGAAAGGGAAACCCAAACAAAAGGGGGCAACGTCAAATTAAATTGGGAAAAAACATTTGGGGGGAAGGCCCACCCCGGGTTTCCAAAAGGGGGGAAAAAAGTCCCCGGAGGTGAGGGGTTTTGGGAAAAAGTTTTGGGGTAGGACAAGGGAAGGAAAGGCCCGCGAAAGGGGGGCAGACAAATGGCAAAAAGAATCCCGGAGGGGGCAAAAAAGGGGGTTGGCCCCAGAAATCATAGAAAAGGTTTTTTGGGGTTTTAAGGGGGGGAGCCCCAAAAGAAGGCCCTGGGGGGTTTTGAAGGGGAACAAATTGGGGGCAAAAGGGGGAGGGAGGGCAAGAGCCCCAGGAAGAGCAATGAAAGGGCAAAGGGAAATGAAATTAGGAGGGGGAAAAAGGAGTAGGGGAAAGAGGGGGATAAAGGAAAAGAGTTGGTGGTAGGGGACGAGGGGCCACGGGGGGGCCCCTAAAGGAAAGTGCCAAATTAAAAACGGGGGTGAAACATGGAAATAAGGCCCCAAGAGTGTTGCCAAGGAATAGGGTGGAGGATGGCAGGTAGGCCCCAGGGAGAGGAATTTTTAAAAATAAAAAAGTTGGCCCCAAAAGACGAGTTTTGGGAGGTCAAGGAAGCCCCCAAAAAGGATGAGGAGACAGGGGCAAATAATTTGGAGGTGGAAGAAAAAAAGTTTTTTTTCCCTCCCCAATTTTTTGGAAAAATAAAGAATGGAAGGAAAAGGAGCAACCCAAAAGGACCGGGGGGAAAGCATTTGGACAATGAAAGAGTTGGGGTACGGCACATCCCTGGAAGAAAACCCTGGAAGGTTCGGGCCAGGGGGGGGAAAAAAGGAAAATTCCCCGGGGAAGGGGGCAAAAAAGATGGGGGCCCAGAGGGGGAGCAAAAGGAAGAGGTTTTATTCCCAGGTAGGAGCCCAAAAAAGCCAAACCATGGGGGGAGAAGGTTTTTTTCAAGGGGGAAATTCGAATGCAAAAACAGAAAAAGGCCAAAGAGGGCACAGAAAAGTTGGGGTAGGCAGGGAGACACAATGAGGTTTCGGCAGGGGGGGGTCAAAACCCCTTTTTTGGGGCAAAAAACAAAAGGGGAGGCCCCGAAAATGGACAAAGAACCAGGGGTTTTTGGGGGTCAAAAGGCAGAGAAAAGGGGCCCAAGGCAAGAAAAGGGCAAAAGTGGGGTTTTTTTTAAAAAATTTAGATGGAAAAAAAGGAGAAAGGGAAAGGTGCCAAATTTAAGGTTTGGGGGGGTACGGGGGAAAAAGCCCCAGGGCGGATGAGGTTAACAGGGGGCAAAATAAAATTTGGAATTTTCCAAAAAAAGGTAGGGCCAAGAGTGGGGGGCAATTAAGGGGAAAAGGGGAGGGTTTAAGGGGGGAGGAGAACGCCTGAGGTTTTAGAGAGAAGGACAATTGGGGGAAAGTGGGGGAAAAACACGGTTAAAGGAAAATAGAGGGGGGGACGGGGAAAGAGTTTAAAAGTTTTAAAAATTTTTGGGGTTTTTGGGAAAGGGGGGAAAAAATTGAAAAGTTTTTTTGGCAGGCGAGGGGTTGTTGGGATAGGGGTTTGGGGGGCATCAGTGTGTTGGAAAGGTGACTGCAGCTTGCAACAACAGCAGCAGCAGCAGCAGGAGGACAGACAGTGGCAACAATGACATTCTTAGGATGCCAAAAACAGGAGTAGGCCACAGAGTGGCAAAATAGAGTGTTGAGGTCACTGACAGAGCGACAGCAGCAGCATGAGGTCAGTACATGGCATGGCACAAAGACAATTTGGAGGAGCAAAAACAGTATTAGCCACAGAGTGGACACAATGACATAAGTGTGTTCACTACAGAAGCCAACAGCAGCTAGCATGAGGTCCAGACAGTGGCACAATGACATACTGGATGGTGCAAAAAACAGGATAGGCCCACAGAGTGGAACAATGACAGAGTGTGGAAGTCACGGCATGGAGCAACGCACAGCATGAGGTCAGAGAGTGGCACTCAATGACACAGTTGTTTCGGTCAACGCAGCAGCCACAGCAGCAGCATGAGTCAGAGAGTTCACAATGACACAGTGTGGACGTCACGGCAGGAGTCACAGCAGTCAAGCATTGGTCAGACAGTGGCACAATTGACAGAGTTGTAGTCACAGCCGCAGCCACACAGCAGCATGTGATGTCAGACATGCACAATGAACTAATTTTCTGGAGGTGGCAAAAACAGGAGTTAGGCCACAGAGTGGCACAATGACAGAGAGTGTAGTGAAGCAGGACAACAGCATGGAGGTCAGTGAGTGGCACAATGAGACACAGTGTGTGAGTCACGCAGTAGCATCAGCAGCAGCAATGAGTCATACAGTGGCACAATGACAGGTGTGGAGTGACCGCAGCAGCACAACAGCAGCATCACATGAGGACAAACGTGGCACAATGAGCATTCTGTAGTGGCAAAAACAGGAGTAGCCACAGAGTGGCACAATGACAGAGTGTGGAGTTCACGGGCAGGAGTCAACAGCAGCAGCATGAGGTCATTCAGTGGCACAATAACAGAGTGTGAGGTCCACCAGCAGCAGCCACAGTAAGCAGCATGAGGTCCAGACGTGGCACAATGACAAATTTTGGCAGGTGGCAAAAACAGAGTAGGCCACAGAGTGGCACAAGACAGAGAGTGAGGTGGCAGAGGAACAGACAGCATGAGGTCAGAAAGTGGCACAATGACACAATGTGGAGGTCACGGCAGCAGCATAAGCAGCAACATGAGGTCATAAAGTGGCACAATGACAGGGTGTGGAGGTGACCGCAGCATCAAAAACAAAAACACAGCAAGAAAATGAGGTTTAAAGGAAAAATTGGCACAATGACAAAAGTGTGGAGGTCCCACCACAACAGCACCAGAAAGAAATGAGGTCATAAAAAGTGGCAAAAACCCAAAAAGAGTAATGGGTGGGTGGCAATACCATCACGGGGTAAAGTTTGTGGAAAGGCAAAAGGAGAAACTGGCAGCAGATTTGGGGGCATCAGGCGGGGGGGCGGCATCAAATATGGGCTGGGGCAGGTAGTTTTGAACCCAGACTTTTTTCTAAAAATTTTTGGTGAAAGGGGAAAATGGTTTGTGTAATCTGACCCCCAAAAGGCATTGGTGTGTGGAAATCCCTGGCCGTCCTTTGCCTGATACATCTTGACAAAGGTCAGTAAATTTAACATTTCCCGTGCCCAAGGGGGTTCCCCGGGGGGTAACGATGACCCCCGCCACACTAAAAACACCCCATCTAAAACCCCACACAACTGGCCCCGGAAAGGCAAGACAGCTTTTTCCTTTTGAAAAAACTGGGCAAGTTGGGGCCCACACACCCCATTTTGGCTGCCCAGTAGTCCCCGGAAAATTCTTCTAAATTGGGGGGCAGAGTCCCCCCGTCCAAGTGGGAAAAACCCAAACCCTGTTGGTTCAGTGTCTCCCTCCAGGTCCTGCTGCGCTGGCAGTGCCCTCCCACTAAACGGGTGAAGAAAGTTTGCTCATCACGACTCCAAAAAGGGTTCTTTTTTTTGGGAGCTGCTACTGCTCCAACCCTCCCCAAAACCTTTCCCCCACAGAAACCACGGCAGTGGTACGTAAGCGCTGAAAAACCCCCCGGTCAGACCTGTCAGAGGAGGGATGAAAACCGCAAAATAGGCACGGCCAACTGAAAACGGGGGAAACTCTCTAAATATTTGAGTTTGTCCTCCCCCCCCCTCGGGCAGCTGGGAAAAAGGCCCCCAAAATTTTTGGGCCCCGGCCACGAGGGTCCAATAGGGGGGGAGAGCCAAATTTCATCCCTCTGCCGATGGTGACTATTCGGCTGTCACAAAGCCAGGCAAAATCACATGCTTGGGGGCCCATCTGCACAAGTGACTCTAAGGGATTTCCCTGCCCCCCTCTCCACTTTTAAAACTGCTACGGGGCTTGAGGGTCTTTCTGCCTCGTTTTCCTCATTTTCCATCTCCTCCTCCGGGCCTGCCCTAGTTTCCTGTCCAGGGGTTAAAAAAACCCATTCATGTAACCAAACCCCTTTGTTTTGTGCCCAAAATGTCCACATCCCCCCCCCCAATTCATCCCCCCGGACTCATGGGGAAACGAGATGGGGTCGCCACGTCTCCATCCCTGCCCAGCCCGATTTTTGGGATCTGTTCCGGGAAAAGAAGAAAGGGGGAATAAACGTTATTCACCCCGTACCCCTGGCGCCCGACAAAAAAAACGCGCCCCCCCTCAATGGCCCCCCAGAAAAACCGCAGGTGCCCACGCATGACTGCCCCGGGGCTGAAACCCAAAGTTACACGGGGGAGTACTCCTGTCCGCCTAGTCATAAAAAAATCGTTAATGCCTTTCTCTTTTCTACAGTGGGTCCAACTGTGAAAGGGCTGGAATTCCAACGGGGGGAAAAAATCGCAAAACAGCGTGTGTTTTGGGGGGGCCCCGTTCGGGGCCCGCTGCAACTCGAGGGAGGTGGGCCTGGCTTTGTAGGAATGGATGAATTGCTTTCACAGTGTAACAAACCAGCGGGAAAGATAGTGAGGGAAAGGGGTATGTCCCCTAGTGTTATGCTTCAAATGGGAAGTTCCCCCGGGGTTTTCAGAGAGGCCAATCCCCTGGGAAAATCCCGGACTTTCCAAAAAAAAAAAAGCAGAATGGCAGCAAGAGAACCCGCACTAGTGGGGCCCACCAAGAAACCGGACCTTGGGGGGGAAAAGCCAGCAGTAAGATAAGAACCAAAGGTTTTTCCTTTTTTTGTTTGTGTATTTTTTAGTAAAAGCTGCCGTACACTTTTTTGGGGTGTCCTTTTCTGAAGGCGGGACGTGGGTGGGGGGCCGTTCACCCCCCTTTCCCGGGCCCGGGTTTAAACCCGGGATCCCCCAGGCCCTTTTAAAAAAAACCCGTTTCAGGGAAAAACCAGGTGAAGAAATCCAAAACCCGGTGGGTGATTTGGGTCAAGGGGTTTTTTACTCCAGAAGGTTTCTGAGCAGCAAGGGGCCTGCTACAGAAACCACTGGGAACCCAAACGAGGAGGTCCCCGCATTCCAGAGACTTTCCCCCCTGCCACAAAAGGGGAATTTTAAAAAAATGTGTTCCTTTTTTTTATGCTGGGAAATTACTTTCCCGTTTTTTGTTGTGCTGAATTTTTAAAAAAGGGTAAGAAACCTACGGAAAAAACTTTCTGTTTGTTTTTGCTTTTTGTTTCAATAAAATTAAACCCTTATTTTTGGTTTTTCAGGGCCCTCCCCCTTTTGGGGCCTACCTCTGTGAACCCCTAATTTCCCCCCAACAGTTTCCTGGCCATTTTCAAATCTTCTGGGAAAAATCGGTGGAAAGACTTCATGAATTTTTTCACAACCAATTGAACAAAGTGCGGGCATCCCGGGCGCATGGGGCCATCCCTCCACCCAGCAGCCCTGGACCCAAAAAAGGGTTCCTCCCATTTTTCCCGCACCATGGTTTCCAATTTTGCAAATTGGGGTGGGAGAAAGCCACACAACCATTTCTTGCTGCATAAAGCGAAGCAGTTCCTCCCTTTTGTGACCCTTTCGTTCCAAAACCCAGAAAAAGCCAGGGGCCCGAAAAACCCTGGATTAAACCCCTGAGTGCCCCCACACAAAGTGGGATGATGGAAGCAGTACATTGGGGGCTGAGA